>JAOTOM010001784.1:0-80051 GCA_034440615.1 Ashinkailepas kermadecensis | reverse complement strand
GGTCCCCTGCGCGACTATTGGAGCTTCCAATGTGATTTTAGTGGCGCCAGTGCGATTTTGGGGGCCCAGCGATGTTTTCAGGGCCTGGCGCAATTCTTCCGAACCCCAGCGCGATTCTTGGGGGCCCCACAGCCTCAGGGGCGGGGGGACTGCGCCCAATCACCCCCCCCACACACTTCTGTACCCCACTGATATAAACGAAGTATGTCAATAAGCATATATGCAAAATGCACCCTCAACCCTTAACATTGTGGTATAGCCAAGCAAACTCAAACATGCACACCGGCATCATCGAGTATTATAATGTTTTTGTGATGCCACCTGAGCGTGGCTTCACAATACTTTGGGGAGTCCTAGCATGGACCTCTTAGCAACATACTCTCGGGCGCATGGACGTAGGAACCGGGGCGCAGTAGCCGAGAGCGGGGGTGGGGAAGGGGCAGTAGCCCCGCCAATACATGAACACCGCAGTGCCATATTATAGAGAGCATGAAGGAGCCGGGAGGGAGTAGGAAGTCGGGGGAGCGACAGTAGTCCTGCCAGCAAATGAACGTCGCAGTGCCATACTCTAGAGCACATGAAGGAGCCGTGGGAGGGAGTAGGATTCGGGGGAAGGACTGCAACCCTGTCAACTTTGGATGAGTTTAACATTGGCTCTACGGCAGTGCATTTTTAACATTTTCACTGGGGCTACGACGGAAGGCTACCTCAAACCGCGGAAAAGGGCAGTGGGTGCTGAAATGGACACCTTTTGCATGATTTTGTTCAGAACTGCACACCTAATCATGGTTAGGGAAAGACTTGCCCTAACCAGGCCCGTAGCCAGGCTGCCCCCCTTCCTCACCAGCAAACCATGTGACGAAACGTCCTGTTAAATTACACCTTCTTGACGACAGCAGGACAAATTACCCAGTCCCTCTGTCCGGTCGCAATATCCTGTCAGTAAATCAGCTGCAATGCTCCTCTTGGGGCTATCCAGAGATTAGCATGGACAACGTTTGCATGCTTTTCAAGTGTAAAAAAATGGCCGAAATATTTTATCTTCACGGCTCATTAAAGTTTTTTATGACAAAACAGGTGAACAAACACTTTCTTTGCATATCATGCTATCGTACTTGTTTCCACCTGGGCCTTCATTGCATGTGCTCTGAGGTGCGTACGCTGACGTTGCGAACCTCTACAATTGTGTGGAAGCCGTCCAAATCACAATAGTCTTTTAGCGAAGTGAGCTTGGTTGCATGACGTGTGTGGCTGGAAGATATCCTCCACCGTTGACTTACATGCTCAGGTCAGATGCAATTTCGTCCAGCATGAACGTTTCATTTATGGAATAAAAACAAGCTTCAAATTGTATCGCCTATTTCCATAAAAAACGCCTATGAATGAGAAAATAAAGATATGTTTGGAATTTAAAATACTGAACCACATTTTGCATCCATTCCAAATAATTAATATTCATATCAAACAACATAAGCACATTTTTACTCCGCCCGAAATTGTTTTCACACCATTGTGTCTTAGCAACGACATCCGGATATTCAATGCATCTCATGAATAATTACTATAACGATAAGGTGCACACGATGGCATTAGTTATTCCAATCCAAGGTCTCTCAACTTATGATGTAACTGTTGAAACGCTGTCGAAAACGAGATTTCGTTCTTGCCCATGAAGCCCACCGTTGCGACAACATTGATGCGTAAAGAAACGCATGGAGAAAAGACGTGCGACACCGTCAGCGGGCTGGAAGAGAAAGCTTGGTTTGTCTTCAAAGTAAGGTTATCTTGAGGTGTGTTGAACTTACTTTTCAGTTCTCATGTACGCAGCCCGGATTCTCGCCTGAGCTAAATCCTTAAGCTTTTGTGATCTTGTCAATGGCAACTGCTGCTTAATATATGCATTATTTGCTTTTTACATCGAAATCATTGCAAATGTTCCCATATATTCTGACATTTTGGTTATACAGAAAGCATACATTGTCACGATTGGTAAGTGGGTGGTTATCGGAATGCAAAAATATGTCGAAGTGCTTTTTTGCAACGCGCTGCTTTCTTTCGTACCTCCTTTAACTACTTGCGTAAGTGCGCATCCAAATTGCATTTTAATGCGGAACTTCGCGCTCATAAAAGTCGTCACTAAATATGGCATTGAATTGCAAATAATTCCATCTCAAAGGATGATCCGGACAGCAAAAGCAAACGATGCTGGCGTGTCGGTACACTGGACTACCCGCCGGCCCGCACCCTCCATACACCCATGGATAACGTGTGCCGGCGACGGACGGCCGTGGTGGCGTGTCGGTACACTGGACTACCCGCCGGCCCGCACCCTCCATACACCCATGGATAACGTGTGCCGGCGACAAACGGCCGTGGCGGGGCTGCACTGGACACACTGCAGCTGAGCGACGATAACAGCGCCCCGTGCGCTCGTCAGTGCCGGATCCCGGCACCGGTCGTCACTCGTAACTCGTAACTCGTAACTCGCACCTCGGCACAGCGCCGGCTGTCAGCTGGCGGCCGCGCTAACTCCGAGTTACCGCCCACACCCACGGCGTACCGGCGGCTCAATGCAATCAGTCCATTGAACGATGCGACAGGCGATGCGGGCCGTCGTCCCGCACGCCGTCCCGCTCCGGCTCAGACCGACACCACTGCGCTACTGCATCACCGGACCACTGTGCCACTGGTGCCGGACCTCTTATATATATATATATATATATATATATATATATATATATATATATATATATATATATATATATATATATACTATATATTTGGGCGCCATTTGTCATTTGTCTCCACCGGAAGAGATGGTCAGGGGGTTGTAGCCTCTCACGCTTTCAAACACACACACACAAAATACGCACACACACACAAAAACACACACACACACACACACACACACACACACATACATACATACACACACTTCCCTGGAATCCGAGCTATTAACAATACGAGCCTTGCATATAGATTATGAACTTCAGAAATACTTGCTCCGCCTCCCCTCTCTCAGTATCAGGACTTTCCTGCGCTCCAAGTACCAGTGGCTACTAGTTATATCTTGTTAAGTAGCTAAGTTGTGATACTTGCATACTGCGCCAGTAAGGTGTCCACAGCTGCAGGCTCACGTGTCGCCTCTGCCAGTACATCTCCCGCCGAACAGCGGACACCGGCTCCCCTAGACGGCATGATCGGCCGTCGCGACAGTCTCCTTTGTCTCCCTCCGGTCTCAGTTAACGATTTTCTATCGTCCCCTCCCGTCCTTCTGCCTCGTGTTTCAATGATAGGCGAGGCCCGCGCCGCGCCGACGCTCCCGACACAATATGACGCACTGTAGATCACGTGACCGACGCTCCCCGACACAATATGACGCACTGTAAATCACGTGACCAGGCAGGAGCTGCCGGCACAGCTGATGATGGCCCGCGGCGCGCCGACGCTCCCCGACACAATATGACGCACTGTAAATCACGTGACCGACACTCCCCGACACAATATGACGCACTGTAGATCACGTGACCGACACTCCCCCGACACAATATGACGCACTGTAGATCACGTGACCGACACTCCCCGACACAATATGACGCACTGTAAATCACGTGACCGACGCTCCCCGACACAATATGACGCACTGTAAATCACGTGACCAGGCACGAGCTCCCGGCACAGCTGATGATGGCCCGCGGCGCGCCGACGCTCCCCGACACAATATGACGCACTGTAAATCACGTGACCGACGCTCCCCGACACAATATGACGCACTGTAAATCACGTGACCGACACTCCCGACACAATATGACGCACTGTAAATCACGTGACCAGGCACGAGCTCCCGGCACAGCTGATGATGGCCCGCGGCGCGCCGACGCTCCCCGACACAATATGACGCACTGTAGATCACGTGACCGACGCTCCCCGACACAATATGACGCACTGTAGACACAATATGACGCACTGTAGACACAATATGACGCACTGTAAATCACGTGACCAGGCACGAGCTGCCGGCACAGCTGATGGTGTGACGCCTCACAGAGTGCCAACGGTCCAGTCGTGGTACAGCGTCAGTCAGACGTCACAGCACGAGCTCCCGGCACAGCTGATGATGTGACGCCTCACAGGGTGCCAACGGTCCAGTCGTGGTACAGCGTCAGTCAGACGTCACAGCACGAGCTCCCGGCACAGCTGATGATGTGACGCCTCACAGGGTGCCAACGGTCCAGTCGTGGTACAGCGTCAGTCAGACGTCACAGCACGAGCTCCCGGCACAGCTGATGATGTGACGCCTCACAGGATGCCAACGGTCCAGTCACAGCACGAGCTCCCGGCACAGCCGATGGTGTGACGTCTCACAGGGTGCCAACGGTCCAGTCGTGGTACAGCGTCAGTCAGACGTCACAGCACGAGCTCCCGGCACAGCTGATGATGTGACGCCTCACAGGATGCCAACGGTCCAGTCGTGGTACAGCGTCAGTCAGACGTCACAGCACGAGCTCCCGGCACAGCTGATGATGTGATCATGTGACGCCTCACAGGATGCCAACGGTCCAGTCGTGGTACAGCGTCAGTCAGACGTCACAGCACGAGCTCCCGGCACAGCTGATGATGTGATCATGTGACGCCTCACAGGATGCCAACGGTCCAGTCGTGGTACAGCGTCAGTCAGACGTCACAGCACGAGCTCCCGGCACAGCTGATGATGTGATGATGTGACGCCTCACAGGATGCCAACGGTCCAGTTGTGGTACAGCGTCAGTCAGACGTCACAGCAAGAGCTCTCGGTCGAGGTCATTGGCCCAACGTGATCTCATATTACATTTTTTCGGCATGTGAGTCACTTTGCGTTTAATACTGAGGATGAAATTGAATCTGTCCTCCACTTGTACGTTGTTGTGTTAATAAGCAGCGATTGAAACAGAAACCTTCAGACTGATCTGAGAGGTCAACTATTAACCCAAGGCATCAAATTGGGTACCAATTGCGAGGCCTCGTAACGTGCAATACGTTTGTGTTGTTTTATGGCTCGCGCTAGCACTCTTCGTTTGGAAATGCTTCGAGAGAGGTGGCAACAACTGGTGGAAGGTGGAAAAGTGTCATGCATGGGCGCTGGCTAAAATGTATTATCAATATAACATTGCAACTCCCCCGAATGAGATTCATTGATCCGGCGAGTTGGCAACACCACAGCCATTGATCTGTGGAAGGTATTTACTGATCAATTATCCAATTATCCACCTTAACACACCATCCACCTTGGCATCTAACTAGACAGGGAAGCGAGGGCGAGTTTCACTCTAACATTTTGAAATGCAAGATTTCTTTACATCCAAGCTTAGGTAAAAAAGAAATCCATTGAGAGTATTTTGTCTCTTAGTTTTCGCATATTCCCTCGCCGTGCAATTCGCTTTGGCAGCAAGAGAAAACGGTTCGTGGGAAGTGTCTTACCGTGAAGCTGTCCAAATCATGAAATGTCACGCAAAATTGCAAGCTTACGTTATCGACATGGTATTTTCGCTCCCACAAACAAAGTTACGTTTCGCTCGGCAAGAGTAACATGACTCCCAATCTTTGCGTTTACTTTTTCCGAACAAAAATAATAGTGGGAGGTATATTCTGAGGAGAAAGTTTGTCGGCGACGAAAATTAGTCAGCCAATTATCCGCCCGTTCGACCAAGTTTTCATGACACGTTGAATGGTGGCCATTTGTTTACGCATTCGATGGTTGGCGGCGTGTTTATTTATTATCTTGCCTCCGCCGAAACAAAATGTCATACTTTTTACCTTCCTGTCTTACCATACTTTACCATACTTTTACCATACTTTACCATACTCTTTACCTTCCTGTCATCAGGCTTGTTAGTGCAAATGGAGCTCCAGCAAAAGTAACATTTCCAATGAGAAGAGATATTTAATTCGGGGTAGAGGACATTCCCCAAGTAATTTAATGCTGGGGTTTACGTCCCCTCCGTCTGCCCGCTGGAGAACCAGGGAGTAGCTACCCGTGAAGTCAAACATAGTGTGGACATTAGCTAGCGAAGCAATATACCAGAGTACTAGCCGTTTATCCCTTTTGTGTGCACAAAAAGAGCAACCATGCTACGATTACGGAAATGGCACTAACCTCCAAAGACTTCCACTGACAAAGATACTCTTCACCGAACCTATGTTGATCTAGCATGGTGTGGCAGCACAGCGATCAGATGAAAGAAAACCAGGCGAGTGCTGGAGGACGTGCCTCTGAATATAGCGACGACTGAACGAAATGCGTCTGCATCGTCGACGACCATACAGGGAGGCGAGACTGCTATGTCGCCATCGACGACCATACAGGGAGGCGAGACTGCTGCGTCGCCATCGACGACTATAGAGGGAGACAAGTCCGCTTCGTCGCCATCGACGACTATAGAGGGAGGCGAAACTGCTGCGTCGCCATCGACGACCATAGAGGGAGACGAGTCCGCTTCGTCGCCATCGACGACTATAGAGGGAGGCGAAACTGCTGCGTCGCCATCGACGACTATAGAGGGAGACGAGTCCGCTTCGTCGCCATCGACGACTATAGAGGGAGGCGAAACTGCTGCGTCGCCATCGACGACCATAGAGGGAAACAAGTCCGCTGCGTCGCCATCGACGACCATAGAGGGAGACGAGTCCGCTTCGTCGCCAGCAATGACCATAAAGTGAGGCGAGACTGCTGCGTCGCCATCGACGACAATAGAGGTAGGCGAGTTTGCTGCGTCGCCATCGACGACTATAGAGGAAGGCGAAGGCTGCTCTGTGATACCAACTGGAACTGGATAGTGCGCTTCACTGGCCTGTGGGCACAACCACTGACATCTGAGGTCACAGCGGGAGCGGAACTGATGTGGGCACAGCCGCCGACGTCTGAGGTCACGGCGGGAGCGGAACTAATGTGAGTGCAGCCACTGACGTCTGAGATCAGGGCGGGAGCGAAACTGATGTGGACACAACCACTGACGTCTGAGGTCAGGAGTCGAACTGATGTAGGCATAACCATTGACGTCTGAGTTCAGGTCAGGGCGGGGACGGAACTGATGTGGGCACAGCCACTGACGTCTGAGGTCACGGCGGGAGCGGAACTTGATAGTTATGTTTGGAGATGCACATCAACAGTGCCAGACATTACCTTGTTAACCAAGGATGGAGGTGGTTGTGGTGCGTTCCCGAAATATCGCAGGCGGGGTAGAAAGTATCATTTCTATACAATTTCACGTTATTTTTTTCCCACGAAATTTCGGTCGAATTTTTGTTGGGGTGACAATTTACAAGGGTTCTATTGCTAAGGAGAGCTTGTTGCGTGAAACCTGGCCCCACCACCCGATCCGTGAATTCCAGTTCAACGGCAATTATCGGCATTGGCCAAGAGTTGCCGGTACCGTCAATGCACCGAAAAGGCACCCCCAGCAAGGCCACACCGGGTCAGTTGCCAACCGGCCCTCCCAGTCGGAGACTAAATGCGAGAGCGTAAAGCGACTCGAACCCTGTTTTGCCAGGACCGGGGGACCAGTGCAGGCCAGCGCTCTAACCAACTGAGCTTCCGGAATGGCGAGATTTTACAGCCTTTTACTTGACTTCCATATTTTCTAGCTTCCATTAGAAGCCGTTTCAGGAACAATGCTGAAATTTCTTGAGCAAACTTATGCATGCACCGCAAAAGTTGGAGATGCGCCTTTTTCAGGTCGGAAATGCACGTGCATATTTAATAGTAGATAAAGCTTCACCAGTGGAGCTGTGGCACTTTCACGCTGGTATAGTCAGATGCGTCACTGGTTGTACCCACGTGAAGCCGTTCCAGATCTCAGACGTCACTGGTTATACCCACCTGAAGTCGTCCTGATCTAGTCATCACTGGTTGTGCCCACGAAGCCGTCCCTGATCTCAGACGTCACTGGTTATACCCACCTGAAGCCGTCTCCGATCTCAGACGTCATTGGATGTACCCACCTGAGGCCATCCCGCTCTCAGACGTCAGTGGATGTACTGAGATCATCCCCGGTCTCAGACGTCAGTAAATGCACCCACCTGAAGTCGTCCCCGGTCTCAGACGTCAGTGGATGTACCCACCTGAAGCCATCCATGGTCTCAGACGTCAGCAGATGTACCCACTTTAAGCCGTCCCTGATCTCAGACGTCAGTGGATGTACCCACCTGAAGTCGTCCCTGATTTGCGACGTCAGTGGATTTACCCACTTGAAGCCGTCCCCGGCCTCAGACGTCAGTGGATGTACTGCGGCCATCCTCGGTCTCAGACGTCAGTGAATGCACCCACCTGAAGTCGTCCTCGGTCTCAGACTTCAGTGGATGTATCCACCTGAAGCCGTCCCTGGTCTCAGACATCCAGTGGATGTACCCACCTGAAGCCATCCCCGGTCTCAGACGTCAGCAGATGTACCCACTTTAAGGCCGTCCCTGATCTCAGACGTCAGCGGATGTACCCACCTGAAGCCGTCCCTGATCTGCGACGTCACTGGTTATACCCACCTGAAGCCGTCCCCGGTCTCAGACGTCAGTGGATGTACCCATCTGAAGCCATCCCTGATCTCGACGTCACTGGTTATGCCCACCTGAAGCCGTCCCCGATCTCAGACGTCACTGGTTATGCCCACCTGAAGCCGTCCCCGATATCAGACGTCACTGGTTATACCCACCTGAAGTCGTCCCTGATCTGGGACGTCAGTGGATGTACCTACCTGAAGTCGCCCCCGGTCTCGAACGGCTGACCAACTGCGTCAGCGCGGCGACTGGTTGAGTCACCTTTTTGTGTGCGTCTCGCTATGAGCGCTGATTGAGTTGGGCAGATGCTGAGCCAGGGTGGAACTCCGGCAACGCGTGTACAAGGGTGGAACTCCGGCAACGCGTGTACAGGGGTGGAACTCCGGCAACGCGTGTACAGGGGTGGAGCTCCGGCAACGCGAGTACAAGGGTGGAACTCCGGCAACGCGTGTACAGGGGTGGAGCTCCGGCAACGCGAGTGCAAGGGTGGAACTCCGGCAACGCGAGCACAAGGGTGGAACTCCGGCAACGCGAGTACAGGGGTGGAACGCCGGCAACGCGCGTACAAGGGTGGAACTCCGGCAACGCGAGTACAAGGGTGGAACTCCGGCAACGGTGTACAAGGGTGGAACTCCGGCAACGCGAGTACAAGGGTGGAACTCCGACAACGCGTGTACAAGGGTGGAACTCCGGCAACGCGTGTACAGGGTGGAACTCCGGCAACGCGAGTACAAGGGTGGAACTCCGGCAACGCGTGTACAGGGTGGAACTCCGGCAACACGAGTACAAGGGTGGAACTCCGGCAACACGAGTACAAGGGTGAAACTCCGGAAACGCGTGTAAAGGGTGGAACTCCGGCAACGCGAGTACAGGGGTGGAACGCCGGCAACGCGCGTACAAGGGTGGAACTCCGGCAACGCGTGGCCAATGATGGAACTCCGGCAACGCGTGCACAAGGGTGAAACTCCGGCAACGCGAGTACAAGGTGAAACTCCGGAAACGCGTGTAAAGGGTGGAACTCCGGCAACGCGTGGCCAATGATGGAACTCCGGCAACGCGTGCACAAGGGTGAAACTCCGGCAACGCGTGGCCAATGATGGAACTCCGGCAACGCGTGCACAAGGCCGACGTGGGTCGGTTTTCGAACGCGCTCGTGAGTCAGCTCGTTCGGACGGGTTAACTCGCTCGGACGAGTTGGACGAGTCGACGGACGGTGGGTGGATGGAGGTGGAGAGAACTGTGAGGTCAGATTTCAGAGGTCAGAGGTCAGAGGTCAAGGTTGCCAGGATGTGACGATGAGTTGACTGCCTCCCGACGACACAAACATCCGACACGTGGTTTTCTATGTTGTCTGAGCGCGGGCGGAGTGAGAACGCTGATTTTCCAATTGGCAAGAGGATTGGTTTGAAGTGTGACGTGCTGTTCCAGTAGGAAGTTAGCATGATTCGGCAGAAACGTAGTGATGGATTGATCGGTTGAGCGGATGGAAGGGCGCCACCACTCAGCGTACATCGGCTGCTGTCTTCAGCGGTCAGTCTAAATGTCGAGAGGTTTCAACTGGAATTGAAACAGACAGAGCTAGAGAGTATGTTTAATACAATGAAGAATGGCTCTTAGATGCTCCTGGGTTTTAGACATTGCGTGTAAAGAAAGCATACGACCTTCAATATACCAGGAGGTGCTGAGTTGACATCAAAAGTAACGTTAAGGATTATACTTTATTACTCAACGTTTCGGCCAGGGGCTATCGTCAGGAGTGAGTAAATGGATCACCGTTTCTAACAGCTGCTTTATCCTCATGCTTTATTCTGTATTCTCTTATTCTAATATTTCCTTTATCAAGACTTGCATCCCCATCCTCAAAAATTTCAACCATTGGGCACAAAGCTGAGGGGCGCAAATGAAGTCAGCTTCAGTTCTCGCTGGACGTTAAGTATTTCAGCCACTTAATTTTTTCTTTTTGGCGTATCGCCCTCACTCCTTCCTCTGTTTGCCGCTAGAAGACGTGAGGCGAAGAAGAGGAGAGGGAAGGCAGTGAGAAGGTCATTACGTATGCGGCGCTAAAACTTGAATCACGTGAACCAAGTGCATAGGTAGAGAAATTTGCACCATAAGCAAAGCCATTCTCTGGTGATGGGGGAAATTTTGACGGATGTTGTGCACGCGGCGTGACGGGAATATATATGAAATTGCTATCCCAATTTGTTCATACCAATGCATATATATGCATATATATGCATATATATATATATATATATATACATATATGTATATGTATAAATATATATATATATATATATATATATATATATATATATATATATATATATATATATATATATATATATATATATATTATATATATATATATATATATATATATATATATATATATATATATATATATATATATATATATATATATATATATATATATATATATATATATATATATATATATATGTATACATATATATATATATATATATATATAATATATATATATATATATATATATATATATATATATATATATATATATATATATATATATATATATATATATATATATATATATATATATATATATATATATATATATATATATATATATATATATATATATATATATATATATATATATATATATATATATATATATATATATATATATATATATATATATATATATATATATATATATATATATATATATATATATATATATATATATATATATATATATATATATATATATATATATATATATATATATATATATATATATATATATATATATATATATATATATATATATATATATATATATATATATATATATATATATATATATATATATATATATATATATATATATATATATATATATATATATATATATATATATATATATATATATATATATATATATATATATATATATATATATATATATATATATATATATATATATAATATATATATGTATATATATATATATATATATATATATATATATATATATATATATATATATATATATATATATATATATATATACATATATATATATATATATATATATATATATATATATATATATATATATATACATATATATATATATATATATATACATATATATATATATATATATATATATATATATATATATATATATATACATATATATATATATATATGTATATATATATGCCTTCTTATTTGCCTTCCTGGATCTCGAATTCAATTGTGGGATAGGCCAAAACTACCATTGAGGCATCTGGGATTAAACTTTCAAGCCATCACATGCTTCTTCAGGGAAACATAGTGTACAGAAGTAAACCACAACGATTCACGTTTCACCTTTTACCGTCCGAGGGCGCCGCCATGACATACTGTAAGCAAATGCGTCTTGCCCAAAACAGAGGAAGTCAGCGTGGACTGTGCCAAACTTGTCAAGACTGTCCAATAAGTTGTCAGTGGGCGGAGTCGAATCAGAGCACGTGGCGGAGTGTGATTGGCAGCTAACCCGCCAACAGCAATGGAATAGGGTTTGGATTGCGGTACACTCACAACACATCCATTCCCTTCGAACCATCTGGAGCAAGTCCTGATTATGACCAAGGTTCTTCTTCTCCCAAGTCCTGGTCGCAGTGGGGGCCCGGTCACGCGACCCCCGCTGTCGCTGTCTTCTGGTAAGGAGATATGCCGTGTCGTGTTGCTCAGACGATGTCGAGGCGCCAGATGCATCTTCCAATGGAAGTGCCATGCAGTCCTAGCGTCACACTTTCCATGGAGATGCCATGCAGGCCTAGCGTCACATTCCTCGGCGCGCCACTGTCCTTTAGTGGTGGATGCGCGAACATGAGCTGGCATCCATGGGCGAATGGGATGGCTGAAGACTGCCCGAGCTGGTGAGCGGCCACCCGCACAAGGCGTGTTCCGCAGCTCTAGTGGATCACGATGAAGTCTCTCGTCGCCAAAGGAGCCGTGGGTCGTGGTCTTGGGAGGTGAGCATTCACACTGCTTCCTCGGCTGGTCCACTGGACTGGAGCTGGTGGGGCGTGCAGAAGACATGGTCAACGTCACAGCGCTTGATAAAGATGTTGACTTCTCATGGCGAACAACACCTATGTTGTCAGAAAGGGGTAGTCGCATTAGTTCATTAGTCGCAACATTTACATCTACCACTTGGTCACCCGTCATGAACGATGAGGGTTTTCAGTTGCTGTCTGACATGCAAAACGTTTGTCCACGAATAATTTTTATGTGAGGTAGGGGGTGCTTGTAAGAAGATTATGTGGTAGGCTAAAGTTTTTTGCATGTGTAGGCGCAAAAAAAATCGTTTACTCTTTCGTCAAAATAGTTTCAAAATGATTGCGTCATACTGTAATCAAGCCGATGTCATATACATTGATGATTGTCTCACGGACAACGTCGATAAAAAAGATGTCCCGGCTTCGTGCAAGCTTTTCGTCGATTTTCCGCATCAGTGATTTGGGAGTGTTGTGTCCTTCACAGTCCGGTACGTCGTCTCGTTGGTTTGTCCCCGAAGAGAAGCGCTCCAGACATCCATCTCCTCGGAAGGGATGCGAAGGCCAGATTGGTAGTGCCACCCCCACCGCCAATTCCCCCTGAGCGTGAAGGGAAGCCGAAGAGGAAGCGAGACCGGAAGGACAAGTGCTATTACCGACGAGGGGCGCGGACTCCGCGGGCAGGGACACTGGAGTGTCGTGTTCCACGGTGTGTGATGATATTGCCGCCGCTGCGGGAGCCGCGTCTGTGTCAGCCGAGAATGTTTGCACACGCAAACCGGATTTCCGACCCGCGGAGAAGAAAGTAAGCGTGACTGGTCTGCCGCGACCACAGAGGCAATGGCCGATATGCCGACACTCTCCAACAGTTACGGCCCTGCGATGGGGGTGTTAACGTCGACATCAATATGGGTGTGTCGCTGTGCAGCATGGACGATGCCATTACACAACTGCACATTACCCGTTGCCTGGTGGGAGCGGTTCGCCAGCCTCCCATCCCACCCTGGGTGGCATCCGCCGTCGGTTCGTCTCCAGTCGTGTTGGAACCGCGGAACACAAACCGAAGGAGTTGTGATGACTCATCGCACTACGAGGGTCAATTGACACCACCACGTGATTACTGACCGTGATCCGGGCCAAACCACACACGTGAATTTCACACTGGGTTTGACACAGGCTAAGTATGGTGCGGTGGCGAGTGAAAGCCTCCAGGGGACTGCCGCATGTCTGACAGGGGTTACGATGGCCGCGTAATTCGCATTGCTAGCTGACGTGCCTGAAGAAAAAGAAAGAAGAATGTTGTCTCAAGAAATGGTAACTTGCTGTCCCTAACCTCACTCAGCTCTGGAAATGTCACGATTGCAATATCTGGGAAACAGCTTTCTGTTCTACCACTACACCCGGGTCGGTGGTAACGATATCGCATCAGCGGTACTCATTGACACTCATTAATACCTCCCGTATTGACGTTGGTATTATTTCGAAGGGCGATAAACTGCTAAATAATCATCTTGCATGTCATTCACACCCATCACGGAAACAGATCTCTTCTTGATAAAATACCTGGATGTCTTCCTGGCGGTGTTGCGAAATGTCAGTTGGCGAAGGAACTCAAAGTTCATTTTAAAGGAATGGAATTTCGAGCAACTCATGGAGGCGATATGTACGTTTTGCCATAATGCGCAGAAGCAACGCACCAAAAATGAAAAGCTACTCAACAGAACACGAAAAGCTGCCGAAACAAAAGCTTCGGGTGCTCCTGACGTACTGATGTATATATATATATATATATATATATATATATATATATATATATATATATATATATATATATATATATATAAAATGATGTGGTCATAGCTACTTATTTCCCTTCTCTTAGACATGCCACTAGCTGAGGATTCATGCGGAAGCCGGACGACATCATGCATACAAGGTATGTACCAAGTATGTACTAAATATACGATGTCATTGCGTGTAAAGAAAATATACGACCTTCAATATACCAGGAGGTGCTGAGTTGACATCATGTGCCAACATCCATGCATACAAAGTATGCACTAGGTATGCCATTCATGTACCAACACCCGCTACATGTATCGACTGGATTGGGTAGGAGCCGTCAACGACCTGTGACCAGCTGTGGTACGAGCCGTCACTGATCAGGGTCCAGCTGTGGTACGAGCCGTCACTGATCAGGGTCTAGCTGTGGTACGAGCCGTCACTGATCGGGGTCCAGCTGTGGTACGAGCCGTCACTGATCAGGGTCCAGCTGTGGTACGAGCCGTCAATAGCTTGTGACCAGCTGTGGTACGAGCCGTCACTGATCAGGGTCCAGCTGTGGTACGAGCCGTCACTGATCAGGGTCCAGCTGTGGTACGAGCCGTCAACTACCAGTGACCAGCTGTAGTACGAGCCGTCAATAGCCTATGACAAGCTGTTGTAGGAGTCGCCAATATATAGTATTACTGTACTGTGCTGCTTTTCACTCGGTATGATACGATGCGCAGCAGACCCCCTGAGATGAACAGTATGCCAACACACCAGACAACTTCCATGATGGGCCCACCATTCGAGCAACATTCATTCATGGCTGTCGGAAGGGATGAATGAGTCCAGATGCAAGCTTTTCCACCATCACACACCAATGGTGTAATTCCACCATCACACACCAATTAATATGAAATAATAAGTCTTACATGGTCCAGGATGCCGTAGCAATAGCCTGGTAACCAAGGTCAGAAAGCACAAAGTTGTGTACTTGCAAGTACTCTCCGACAGTCGAGGAAATTAAAACACGTACATACGCAGTAATTAACACACCTACAGACGCAGAAATTAACACACCTATGCACGAGGCAATTAGCACAACTACAGACGAAGTAATTAACACACATACAGACGTCGCTATTAACACATTTACAAACGAGATAATTAACACACCCTAAAGACGTCGCTATTAGCATAATTGCATACGAGGTAACTAACGCACATACCGACGTCTTCATTAACATACTTACAGACGAAGTGATTAACACACCTGCGGGCGTCGTTATTAACATACTTACAGACGAGGTGATTAACACACCTACATACGTCGTTGGTTGGTTATTGGTTTTACGACACGTCGACCGTTGAGTCATGTAGCGTCGCCAATCTCTCACGCCGATTGGTCGCGGGCGAAGAGTAGCGACAGGTTAGACTCGAACCCACAACCTTTCGATTGTGAGACGAGCATCTTACCCCTAGACCACTCGTCCCCTACATACGTCGTTATTAACATACTTACAGACGAGGTGATTAGTACACCTACAGACGTCGTCGTTAACATACTTGCAGACAAGGTGATTAGTACACCTACAGACGCCGTTATTAACATACTTACAGACGAGGTGATTAGTACACCTACCGACGTCGTTATTAACATACTTACAGGCGAGGTGATTAACACACCTACAGACGTCGTTATTAACATACTTACCGGCGAGGTGATTAACACACAGTAGTACACTGAAAACACATTTGACCACCTTTTACAGAGTAAACTCTCTTTCTTGGTGTTTAAGGGGTGGTGAGCGCAGACGACCACCCCCTACCACCCGTGGAACTACCGCTCGCATATTCGGAATTTTCGGCA
This sequence comes from Ashinkailepas kermadecensis, assembly GCA_034440615.1. NCBI lineage: Eukaryota > Metazoa > Arthropoda > Thecostraca > Neolepadidae > Ashinkailepas > Ashinkailepas kermadecensis. The sequence continues at coordinate 63,851 of JAOTOM010001784.1, read as the reverse complement.
TAGTTACCCTTACACGATTACCATCCTTTGCCAGATATACCATGGTCCGATTACCAAGAAAAACTGGGTAACCCTTCAAAATACCATATTGAAAACCACCATATATATATATATATATATATATATATATAGTTTAATACAACGAAGAATGGCTCTTAGATGCTCCTGGGTTTTAGACATTGCGTGTAAAGAAAATATACGACCTTCAATATACCAGGAGGTGCTGAGTTGACATCAAAAGTAGCGATAAAGATTATACTTTATTACTCAACGTTTCGGCCAGGGGCCATCGTCAGGAGTGATGAAAAAAGCTCAAGCTTAAAAATTGAAAAAAGCACGCGGGAAAAAAGCGTGCAAAGACACGTGGAATGCAGAAAAGCCTCCTCAGTGGTGCAGACACTCACAGAAACTCCAAACCAGAAACAAACTATGTCAAGAAGGAATCCTCTGAGGAAGCCCGAGTCGATGGTCCATATACATATCGATGCATACGCTCACGCACATATATAGACATATATCCAATATAACGCGTAATACATGCTATATATAATTTATGTTGATGTAATTTTATGTGATATACCAAGACGTCGTTTGCGTGTTTAGTTGCGGTGTTTAGTCGTTTAGTGTTTAGTTGTCTGCTTTGAAGTTTGTGTTAGTGTCGCTATGTTCCATGTTAGAATGTTTTTCGATCATGTGTTCGACTAAAGGTGTGTATGCTCTCCGAAGTCTGGCATCTCCCAAGTGCTCATTGTACCTATCCCTGATGCTACGTTTGGTTTCATCGACATAAAATGTTCCAAGACAGCGATTGCACGTTATTTTGTAAACTACGTTTTTCCGTGTGCATCTACCTTTGAGCCCGTTGATACAGGTGTGGCACGTTCTCCTACCAGCAGGGCATGGCGAAATTTCCAGGGCTGAGCGGACCAGGTCAGATTTCAGTGTGTGCGTGAGCGTATGCATCGATATGTATATGGACCATCGACTCGGGCTTCCTCAGAGGATTCCTTCTTGACATAGTTTGTTTCTGGTTTGGAGTTTCTGTGGGTGTGCACCACTGAGGAACCTTTTCTGCATTCCACGTGTCTTTTTGCACTCTTTTTTCCCGCGTGCTTTTTTCAATTTTTTAAGCTTGAGCTTTTTTCATCACTCCTGACGATGGCCCCTGGCCGAAACGTTGAGTACTAAAGTATAACCTTTATCGTTGCTTTTGATGTCAACTCAGCACCTCCTGGTATATTGAAGGTCGTATATTTTCTTTACATGCATTGTGTAGAATATACATGATAAGTGACCTGATCTGATGTCATTGACCTTTAACACATAAATTAACCTAGAATGCTTATTGCATAGTATTCATCATATTAGGCATGACAAATCATCCACAAATTGAATTGTCTCCACTGAATACAGTAAACAGTCGAGAAAACTGGCCTCAGGTCAGTAACGTTGACATAAATTAACATTTAAAGATGGTATTTCGTTCGCCTTGATGAAAAGATTGCATTATCCAAGTTGTGTTCTGGATTGTTGGAACTACTCTGATTGGCGGCACTTTGAGTATTTTGGAACATCACTCCCTTAGACCTATTACAAGTCAATGGCCTTTGACTACCTGACGTGACATTTTGACAAATTAGGCAAAGCAGATGGCTAATGAGCTACTGAAGAACTGGTGCCTTTGTATCTACTCATTCGGCAGCTATTGAAGAGAAAAACCGAGGGGCTGCCGAGAGCCCCACCCCCCTCCGGGCACGGCGAGTGTTAATGCATACGTGCAACACATAATTGATTAAAGCAATACTGCATGAATGGCCGGGGTATGTTGTTACATGTACCATTTTACCCCCAATACATTTGTTAACCAACTGACTCGAGCCGTCGCGCCATGTTCATAATGCCACATAGCAGATATGCGTAGGTTTGTCGTTATTGTGTTTTAAAGTGTTCACAAGATAAGTTTTGCACACATTTTCCTCCATAAAGCAAGCAAATGGGTCGGGTTGAGTTTGGTTAGGTTTTGTCGGTTTAAGTTTTCTAAGTTGGACAACTTCTAAAAATGTTTCACAAACATTAATAAAAGGAAATTGTTTTATTGAAAAGCAGGTTATATTAGTTTAGGCTAGGTTCAGTTGGGACTTATTTTAAGTTGAAAATTTTGAGAATATAAATTGTTCAAACTGTTTTCAACTTATATTTTTTTGCATTTGTTTTCTCCAGAGGGACGTCAGACTAGGTTAGGTTAGGTTAAGTTATGTGACATTTTTCATTTTGTTAACCATTACTTTCTATGCTATGCTTCATAATCCAATCCCCTTTTTGGTGTTATTTTACTCATAAACTGGAACGTAAGCATTTGCACAGGTAATCACTGGTCCCATCATCTTAGTCATGTTCAAGAACATTGATTGCATTGGAAGGATACATACCAATATTTTTTTTTTTTTAAACACCCTAAAGAACAAATTTGCCAGTTTGTCTATGGATATCACAGCATTGCATGCGAGACTGCAAGGTATGGCAAATGTCTTGACGAGGTCATACTAGGTTAGGTTTTGTAATTGGAAAATTTTAAGAACATAAATTCCTCGAAATGTTTCCAAATTATATCTTGATTTTTTTCTTAAAAGCGATGATAGGCGACGTTAGATTAGGTTAGGTGACATTTTTTAATGTACTTTTTATGCTACGCTACTTAGCTCATCTTTGGTCTTGGTGATATATTGGTGATATTTTGCTCACAACCTTAAAAGTAAGCATTTGCACAGCAAATGAGTGGTTCCATCATCTTAGTCACATTCAAGAACATTCAACAGGATATAGTAAAATAATTCATCAAACACCAGCACAAATTTATCGGTTTGTCTACAGTTATAAAGCTATGTATGCCTGACTGCAGAGTATGGCGAATGACTCGACGAGGCGCACCAACGGCGGAAAACATCCGCACCGGAACGCATTGTGTGGGGGGGGCAAAAATCCGCACCAGGGAGGTCGAATGCACCCACCAAATGCAAACAAAAAGTCGCGCAGGTGCTTCTGAAAAGGACACTGGGGCCTCAAAAGTTCCCACCTGGGCCCCTGAAAATCACGCTGGGGGCTCAAGTGAGTCGTGCTGAGGTTCAAGAAAATCACGACGCAGGCCAGAAACGGTCGGGTCGGGGCCCCTGAAGGTCACGCTGAACCTGTAGGTACCAATAATTATCGCCCGGGTCCCTGAAAATCACACTGGGTATGACGGGTCGCACCGGGGCTCCAAAAGTCTCATTGTGATCACCCAACAAATGAAGACGGGGCAACGAAAAACAGTCCCGACATGGAAAATCACTCTGGGGTCCCAACAACTGCTCCAAAAGCCCACAAAACGTGTTGGGTCCCAAAAAACGTGTCCTAGCCACCAAAACTCGCGCTAGGGATCCCAACAAGTGACCACGGGACCCCGGAAAATCACACTGAGACCAAAGAAATCCACGCCGTTGCCCTTCAAAGCCTCACTGGGGCCAAAAAGTCGCGCCGGTGCCCCATACGACGCAGCTGGCTTCCCAAAAATCAATTTCTACCCGGAATGTCACCCTGCGGATACAAAAATTGCGTCAAGAACCCACAAAAAGGAAGGCGTCGCGCACCGGAAAAGAAACATCTTGGGCCACCGAAGAAACGCATCAGGAGCCCGAAGAATCATACCGGGACCCAAAAATTTCGCACAGGGGGCTTACCAAAAACAGACCTCGATCGCAAAAATCACAATGAGACTCCATCGAAGCGACCCGAGCACGGGAAAATTCAGAATAGGTCCCGAAAGAAAATTATCCGAAGGACCTTTCTACTCTCGATGGTGCCATCAGCTGAAAAAAACTCGTTGAACAGCCGCAGTAGCGTATCAAAGACAAAAACGTCCCCCATCCTAAAGTGGCAGGTTCCCAAGAATCGCACCGGGGTCCCCAAAAATCACGCTGAGTGCCCATAAATTTGAGTCGGAGGCCCCAGAATTCGCATCGGGGCCTCCAGAATTCGCATAGGGGGCTCTAAGTAAATACAGCTGGCACCAAAAAACTTACACCGGACCCCGAAAATTTGCGCCGGGGTCAACCAAAATCGTGCTGGGGCCTAGCTAAGTACAACGCGCCCAGAGAACTCGCGACGAGAAGCCCCAAATATCGTGTTCGGGAATCAAAATTCCGTCGGTAATCCCAAAATTTCGGGTCAGGGTTTCAAAAATTCACCTCTTCCAGCAAAGCGTGCCCTCAATAATCGCATTGGGACTGGATAAAATGCAAGCCGGTGGCCTCTAAAATACGGAGAGATTCCGAAAAATATATATATGTCCGAGTCAGGAAAATCTCCCGAGCTTCAAACATACCCCCAGATGCCTTCAAAAATCGCGTACGGCCCCGAGAAAAAGCGTACCGGAGCGCGAAAAATCGCGGCGGGACACAACAGTATACAACAGTGCGGGGTGCCCGAAATATCAGGCAGGGACTCGGACTTCAAAAAGTCCAGAAGTCACGAAAAATTGCGTCGAACCCAGAAAACTGCTTCGGATCCCCCCGGAACTACACGTCTTGGTCCGAAAAGTCGCACCGGGACCCCGAAAAAATTATACCGGAGGCACCAAGATCGTGCTGGGGTACTACAAATGTGCGATATAGAGCCTCAAATAAACAACGGGACCCTAAGAGCACAACGGGAGGTTAAAAATGCATCAGGCCTTCCAAAGCGTACTGAGTTTCGCAAAAAGCGGCAGGGCCTTAAAATATGCGCTGCAGCTCGAAATAAACACACCGAAAGCGCTCAATAAAAGCACAACGCAGGCCATCAAGGCACACCAGGACCATACGACCGCATGGGGCCTTAAAACAGGCTGGGCCCTCAAATATGGAATTGGTCGTAAACAAGGAACAAAAAGACCGTGCACTAAATAAACACATTGGCGTCTTCGAAAATGCGCCGATACCTCAAAAACATCGTCGGTGTATAAAAAAGGAACAAAGTTGTAAAAAGAGCCGGGTCTCAAACATGTGCCGGGCCCCTAACAAAAATTGGCTGGAGCCCTAAAACACATCCATAGAAGAAGAAAAACGTAACGGGTAAAAAACGAACACCTAGCTAGGGTCACGGCTCGGTAGGCAATCTGGGAGTTTATTTAACCAAAGATATGAGGTGCATTAAAGCTCGGTGTGTCTCCGGATTTCTTAACCACGAGAAAATGTGGGAAGAAGATAACTAATACATCGAATTTAAGTTGTCCAATTTTTCCAGCGAACCGCCATACCAGGCATTCCACATGTCAAATGTGGCACAAGACTACCATGTGACAGTAATTAGCAAAACGTGGGAGGCCTAGCAGAAACCGGAGAAGCGCACGTAGAGTGGCGAATGCGCCGACTGCGCAAGGCGAGTGTACACGTGCACGAACGTTGGCGTTTTGGCACCGGGCGTTATTAATTGGAATGCCTGATATTGGGAAATTTTACATTTTTGAGTGGTTTGCTCAGGTGTAATTTCAGCAGTGTAAGGTGACTTTTCAAGGGATACCAAAAGAAAAACCTTCAAACAGGATGGGGGTGAGTTAGGGTTGAAATCCGGTGATTCAGAAAAGATGGTGGTAGATTTGGCTCCCTCCACAGGACAGTTAATTTGGCCACTAATTATTATGGAACAAAAATAAAAAGAACCTCTTTGAAAAAAATAGTGCTGGAAATCCGGGGACTTTTTTAAATGGGGGTAGGTGGGCCCGTTCCAAATCAGTTTGGTCCTCTCTCGCAAATCCTAGGCACGCCACTGGCATGGCATGACACAATTTGACCTATTGATGGCTATGATCCGCCACAATGGACGGTGTGCTCCGCAGCCCCGGTCCGTTGCAATGGACGGTGTACTCCACGGCTCTGATCCACCACAGTGGATGATGTACTCCGCGGCCCTGATCCGCCGCAGTGGACGCTATGCTTCGCGGCCCTAGTCCGTCATAGTAGGTGTGCTCCACAGTCCCGGTCCACCACAGTTGACGGTGTACTGCGCGACCCTGGTCCGCCACAGTTGATGATGTGCTCCGCAGCCCTGGTCTGCCATAGTGGACAGTGTGCTCCGCGGCTCCGGTCCGTGTCCGGTCATGGTCCGGCTCCGGACCATGTGCTCCGCGGCACCGGTCCGCCAGAGTGGACGGAGTGCTTCGCTGCTCTGGTCCACCATAGTAGAAGGTGTGCTCCACAGCCCCGGTCCGCCACAGTGGACGGTGTGCTCTGCGATCCTGGCCCGCCACAGTGTACAGTCACACTCCACGGACTCATAGTGGACGGTGTGCTCCTCGGCTCTCGTCCGCCACAGTGGACGGTGTGCTCCGCGGCCCTGGTCCAGCACAGTGGACATCAGGGTCGAAAAAAACGGTTTCCTTGGATTTTTGCCATCCATAGCATTATCCTCTACGCAAAACAATCCTCCATGTTGTTTCCTCATTGTTTTCAATTGACGTCGATGGTGTTTTCGACAATCGTAAAGTTCTCAAGATAATCCTCCATGTTGTTTCCTCCATTTGTTTTCAATTTGGACGTCGATGGTGTCCCTGTTCGACAATGAATTCCCTGCCCTGGTAGAAGTGAAGGTTGGGTGCATTAGTTGTCACTTTCTCCGCATTGTACCGTTCGCCTTACCATTAATAGGTACCAATGTCACCCATGTATTAATATTTCCCAATTCGCACAGCCATTGAATCTGCTTGAGACACAGCTGCTCTTGTTGCACATTTCGATCGATGGATATTAATGTCATCAGAAAAGCAAATTCTGTCAGCAGCGAGACTGACCTTACCTCCACTAGGGTAATAATTACAGGTACTGACAGCAGCGCGGCCAGAAATGCTTTTGGGTGCGGCACCCTTGTGGCCTTAATCGTGCCCCTCGCACCTATATGAAGATTCCCTACGTCTGCCATGTGTTCCTACTGTCCGACATTTTGCACCTCTTTATATTTGCCCCAGAACGGAAACAAATAAGGTCCGGTCACACGAAGTCGGGTCATCTCGGATCATTGCTTGTTCACACAATGTCATGGTGTACTACTTCGATGGCTCTAAAACCGAATTCAAATTTCAATTCACAAGGAGCAGTAGCATTCGGCATACGACGACATTGCGGGCGCAATATCGCCAAGGCAGCTGACACGCACAAAAATCCCAACTCCACACACAAGACGGCAGTGTAGAATATGCATAATACTTGACCTGACGTAACGCCATTGACCTTGTCACATATTTGAAAGCAGAATGTCGATATCATTCTTTTATCATGTTCTGCACACAACGTTTTACCCTTACTGCGATAAGAAGATATAATTTGACCTGACTTCAATTTAGTAACCTTGGCCTTGATTAAAATTTTAGGAAAGCAGAGTTATTTGATTGAGAAAGAACAGTATGATTTGGTTTTGGTGTTGCTATGAGCAACTACTGCGAATGACGGAATTTTGGAGATTTGGGAATATTATCCTCCTTGATCCGTCCAAAGTCAATTGCAAGGAGAATTATAAATCAAATTGGTCAATGAGGTCAGGAAGACTAATATGGTGGGGTCTAAGCACCACCAAAGGTATGGAAAACCCCGCACTTAACCTTTTGGAGGGAAAGGATTACAAGTACTAACAGGGTTGCAGTAAAAATGCTCCTGTTGCGACACACCTGGGGCGGGGACCATTCCAATTCCGCCGATTTCAAAAATGTTTTGATTTCTTCATTATTCCCACTTACCGAAATTTTGTTCTTTTTATTTCCGACTCTAGCAAAGAAACCATTCGAGCCGACATATCCAATTCGAAACCGTCGGATGGCCCTTCTGGGAATCTCCTGGGCTGACCTTTTCGGACTCCTTGCCCGTGACCGGAGAGGCATGTACCCAGTGTGTCCTACTCTTGCTCTTGGCTGCGCCATTGGGTACTGGCGGAGTTTTTAGACTGTTGTGTAAAAAAAAATAGTAGGACAATTGCGCTGATTGATGTCTGTGATCCATTGTGCATTTTAGTTTGCTTGGTGTCGTGTGTGGTGACTGACTAGACTCGGCGATCACGATGACTGCATCAATGCAAATGATTGATCAGAGGACATTGTTTTCGATTTCTATGCTTTTGTGGAAGACGTGCCCCCTCCCCGACCCTGAACTCGTCCCACCAAAACTTTGGCTTCGCCCCTCCCTAATGTTAGGCACCAAGGAAATACCTTCACCAATCGTCATTACAGTTCAGGCCTGCTGTGCTCCGATGCTCCATCAAGACCGGTGTGTTTTAACCTGCATATGGGCGCGGAAGTATTTTATTCAAGCCAGTGTGTGTTTGTTGGTCTGTGGAATAAGGGGAGGGTGACGGTGACGATGACGATGACGATGACGATGACGATGACGATGACGATGACGATGACGATGACGATGACGATGACGATGACGATGACGATGACGATGACGATGACGATGACGATGACGATGACGATGAACCCGAGTTATCTGTATGACACTGTAGTCGCCTGATATGACTCAAAGTTTATCTGCTGACATGTACTGCGTACTGCTCTTTTGCTTATGTGACTTTACCTGTTAGTGGATGATTTTGCCCGTTGGCGTGGATGCTGAATAAGCATAAACATACACATAGTCAAATACAAAAATCCGAATTATTGAGGTCTGAAAATATAGCGGGCGAAATCCGATGAGTTTTTGGTTTGGAGGGGGGGTCTAGTGCGTTGACACTTCGCCCCCCCATCCCCCCCCCCCCCCCCTCCCCCCTCACCTCCCCCCCCATGTTTAAAAAAATTGACACCCTGCACAGAAAGCACTTCCGTCTTCGCTCCGCGGCAGTTGGTCGAAGGTGAGACATATTTTGTTTTGCGCATAGCATATGTTTTTAAGTGTCCAAAACTATTACGATCTTTCGCTCAGATTTTCCTATGACCCTTTACATGTTGGTACTATACATACGGCTATATTTTTATCACATACTCGGTGTCTTGGCTATCATACAGCCCAGACTGCCAAGTATGGCACCTTCGACGAAATCTCGTCTGTGCGGGGCTGGCAGCCAGCAGTGCGGCTGGTGCAGGGACTGCTGTAGGCGGGCCGATAATCCACGGACAATTCACATGACATAAAAAAAATCACGAAAAAATAATGACGCAATTTGAGAAAAAAAAACGTGCAAATAAACAGTGCACTACATTTGTCTTAGTCAACGGCTGCCAAATTTGTTTACCTACCGCGAAAAAAAACCCTGCTGCCAAATTCAGATAAGTGACCCATGAGGTTCGAAATAGCAGGATGTGGAGTGCTGGAGGTTGTTTGTGCTTGGATCATGCCGTATGTACATGTTTGTATTGATTCGATGTGAAGGATGTGTCCATGCAGAAAAGGCACTTAAACCTCTTGATTTTCTTCCCTCATTGTTTTTTTTTTCATTTGGTGGGTGTATTCGATCTCCCTGGTGCGGATTTGTTGCCCTTCCAATGCGTTTCGGTGCGGATGTTTTCAGCGGTTGGTGCGCCTCGTCGAGCCATTTGCCATACTCTGCAGTCAGGCATACATAGCTTTATAACCGTAGACAAACCGGTAAATTTGTGCTTTATGGCGTTTGATGAATTCTTTGAATGTATCCTTCCAATGCAGGAACAATTTTGTAGGTTGTTATGCCTTGCTTCCGGACACTAAATATTCCTCTTCCACCATTGCATTAGCCCGTGGCAAAAAAAAACAGATGGTAAGCCAAAAATATATGCTGCATACATGATGGAATGGAATAAGAGATCAACCAATAAACGACGTCATGCATAATGTACGAAAAATCGCACCAATCGCTGAGGCAATCAGGTACACAATTCAGATCACATCACACAATGTACAGGTCTCTTAAGCGGTGGATCCAGGAGCCAAGGGGGCCACGCCCGCCCATCATGCAAAGGGCGGAGGCACGGCACATGGGCATGCCCCGACCTTTTGAGTCCCTAGCGTGATTTTCAGGGGCCCGGCCCTTGTCCCAGATTTGGAGCCACCATCGTGATTTTAAAGGACCACCGCATGACTTTCTTTTTGGGGAGGCGTGTGATTTTCAGGGGTCCCAGCTCGTACTTTTGACTCTCTCATCGTGATTTTCAGGTGCCCTGGTGCGACTTTGTGGGGGCCAACGCGATCTTCAGGGTCCCTCGGCTCGACCTTTTGAGCCCCAGCATGATTTTTAGGGTCCCGGCCAGTCTTTGGGTCCCCCAGCGTCATTTTCGATGACCACCGCACGGCGTCATGGCCCCCGCGTGACTTTAATGGGGCCCGGCGCGACTTTTTTTAGCCCTAATGGTATTTTCAGAGGCCACGGTCCCACTTTTTCGAAACCCCAGGGTCAATTTCGGGAGCCATGAAGCCGATTCTTGGTGCCCCAATGTAATTCTCAGGGGCCTGGTTGCAATTTTGGGGGTCCAGTCATTTTTAGGGGTCCCTGCGCAACTTCTTGGGGCCCCAATGTGATTTTTTGCATGGGCTCCGGTGCGACCCTTGGAGGCCCAGCGGGATTTTTAAACGGTCCGGCGGAATTTTTCCGAACCTCGGCGATATTCTTGGGTGGAAAAACAATATCTCAGGGATCGTGGAACAAAGTGGCACTGTCCCCTTTGTCCCTCCTTCGGAAGGCAACTGGCTCTACCGAGAGACAGAAGTTACCTATATGCGAAACCAGGAACTCAGCTCCGAACTAACCAACACCAAGTAATTAATCTTAGGAAGCTTCTTTCATTCTAATCTCCCGCTCCTCACAAGCGAAAGGCATGGGTGCGGCTAATGTGGCAGGAAATTCATGTCCTTCTCGCATGTGTCGCCGCTCTGGCGGCTGCGTCTTGAAGCTTTCGCGCGTTGTCTCCCATTTTGGGCTGCCTCGGATCAAATCCGCTCGGGGATGTGGGGGAGGGGTGGGGTAATCTGCACTGCCTATGCATAGGCTATGTGTATGCAAGTCTCTGTTTGTCTGGCAGTGATAATCTGAATTGTCCTCGTTTGTACGATAACTGGTTCTCAATTTCAATAGCTTCTCTCAATCTCCAGTTCTCAAATCCACGAGCCGTTCTTCAGTCATCAACGGTTAGTGTCCTTGTATTTCATCCGGCTGATCAGTGAACCAAATGGTGGCAACTTATTCAACAGCTTCAACAGTTCAACAGCGACACCAAAATTAAACCCAAGCTCATGCCTACAAATCAACAGGCAATCACGATTGACAGCGACGGACAACCGTCCAACCCAGCCACCCAAAGTTTCGGCACCCACATCTTGCAACAGGCTACATGTCACTATCATCGACAATCCAACTGTGTCTCTCACCTCTGCCTCTCACGTACGTCCGCCCGCGTCATCTGTCTCGGGCGACTCCCCGATGGGAGGAGCTGCGGCTCGCGAGCGAGAGCCATTGCGTCAGACAGCACGTCACTCGGGCTGCTAATTGACATCGACATAATGACGTGGTACTTCCGACCGGGCCTTCCGGGTTAATGCCGCGGGTGGAATGCGTTCACGAAGTCAACATCTGACAGCCAGGTCAGCGCCTGTCGGGGTACCGTCGCGTCTAAACAGCTGAGGTCAGCACGTGGCAGGGGCCGACCAAATGACCATCTGACAGCCAGGTCAGCGCCTGTCGGGGCGCCGTCGCGTCTAAACAGCTGAGGTCAGCACGTGGCAGGGGCCGACCAAATGACCATCTGACAGCCAGGTCAGCGCCTGTCGGGGCGCCGTCACGTCTAAACAGCTGAGGTCAGCACGTGCAGTGGCCGACCAAATGACCATCGACAGCCAGGTCAGCGCCTGTCGGGGCGCCGTCGCGTCTAAACAGCGAGGTCAGCACGTGGCAGGGCGACCAAATGACCATCTGACAGCCAGGTCAGCGCCTGTCGGGGCGCCGTCGCGTCTAAACAGCTGAGGTCAGCACGTGGCAGGGGCCGACCAAATGACCATCTGACAGCCAGGTCAGCGCCTGTCGGGGCGCCGTCGCGTCTAAACAGCTGAGGTCAGCACGTGGCAGGGGCCGACCAAATGCCTGTGATCCGCTCAGAGCTCCGATCCCACGATACATGGCAGCCAAATGCATTGAATGAGGGGGGGGGGGTACGAAAGTAACTTCGTTACATATGCATTGAGGTACTTATACTATTTTGAAAACACCAACATGGTAGTGGGGTTTGGTGTGCATCTAGTCAATGAGCCTAGTATATTTAATGCACTTAAATTGTGTGCAAAATAACGATGCATGCATGCAACTGTAGGAAATCATTGTAATCTCCTACATACCTATGTATTGCGAATATTGACCCCTGAACGACCAAATGTCTTCCAATATCAAGGGCCTTAATTTTGCACGAACAACAGCGATATGAGTCTTGATTGCGAAAAAAAAGATAATGTATTCATTTCCATGGCTTGACATAGCATTGCAATCTGAGGAATGATGATAGACGTTAACAAGGAAATTACTAACTTTGTGAAATCATTTCACAGAACAACAAGGTAGAAAGAGAAGAACAATGAGGAAGGAATAAGGAAGAACAAGGTATGGAGATGGAAATCGGAAAATATGGAAATGGGGATAAAAGCAGAAAACTATAATTTGCTGGGTGCCACTATCCACACAATGCTAATAATTTGAACACAATGCTGGACACCGGCACTGTAGTTTTTGGCACAATGCTGGACACTGGCACTATAATTCTGGCACAATGCTGGTCACTGACACTGTAATTTTGGAATGCTTTCCCCGCCATGCTAAATGGTTCTTGACTGTACAATAACCAGGCTTCTCACGTTTGGCACCGGGATTGTCTGGAGCTCGCCATGCTTTATGGCTCAGTAGACATCCAGCTCTCAGATATATCAGCTCCCTATCGGCCAGAAAGCAACCTGAATAGCTGGTGCATGCATATTTTGGTAGAGTTTAACTGCATCGGAGGCATCTCAGAGGCGTGTTGGCTGTTCATCTCCTGCCACCACCGGCGGCATCTCAGAGGCGTGTTGGCTGTTCATCTCCTGCCACCACCGGCGGCATCTCAGAGGCGTGTTGGCTGTTCATCTCCTGCCACCACCGGCGGCATCTCAGAGGCGTGTTGGCTGTTCATCTCCTGCCACCACCGGCGGCATCTCAGAGGCGTGTTGGCTGTTCATCTCCTGCCACCACCGGAGGCATCTCAGAGGCGTGTTGGCTGTTCATCTCCTGCCACCACCGGAGGCATCTCAGAGGCGTGTTGGCTGTTCATCTCCTGCCACCACCGGAGGCATCTCAGAGGCGTGTTGGCTGTTCATCTCCTGCCACCATCGGAGGCATCTCAGAGGCGTGTTGGCTGTTCATCTCCTGCCACCACCGGAGGCATCTCAGAGGCGTGTTGGCTGTTCATCTCCTGCCACCACCGGAGGCATCTCAGAGGCGTGTTGGCTGTTCATCTCCTGCCACCACCGGCGGCATCTCAGAGGCGTGTTGGCTGTTCATCTCCTGCCACCACCGGAGGCATCTCAGAGGCGTGTTGGCTGTTCATCTCCTGCCACCACCGGAGGCATCTCAGAGGCGTGTTGGCTGTTCATCTCCTGCCACCACCGGAGGCATCTCAGAGGCGTGTTGGCTGTTCATCTCCTGCCACCAAACAGCACACGCGCACACAAGACACTACATCAATTACGAACAGCCACCGTGTCGAAAGTCATGCCAAAAGTTTTAGAGGCAGCGCGTGACTCGCATTAACATTATGAACAGGTGTATGCTGTGTAATCTAAGCTAACTTCTAATCCACATTACTCAATTTATAAACCCCTTGCAAAATGTTAATATCAATACAAATATTGAATTGAAAATGGATTAAACATTATTATACTTTGTGGAGGTCTAAGTATCGAAATATACATATGTGTCGGCATTGCGGAAATATAGATATATGGATACACACACACACACACACACACACACACACACACACACACAAAACAAAAAAAAAAAACACACAATATATATATATATATATATATATATATATATATATATGCAGGTGAGGAAGAGGTATGGTAGGTCGTAACACGAATAACAGTTCGACAGGCTACCCGCATGGGATTTCGTACTTTCGTACTCTATCTCGCGTATTTCCAAATATTCTCTATATATTAAACATTCTCTATATCTCTATATATTGAGACCGCCACCCGCTCTCCGGCCTCCCTTCTCAGTGCTCGTAGTCTCCACTGGCTACGAAGTCTGGCGGTAGATGTCAGCAGCGTCAGCCGCATGTCCTACTTTGTCCGTAGTATTGTTGTAGTGTTTGGGAAAGAGTTTCTCACCAGTCACTACTCTTCACCGCAACCAATCGGAGAGACTGAGATTGGCGGCGCGATATGACAACGGTCGACCGTCGACCAGTCGCAAGACCAATGACCACCACCAAAATCAGCCAGTTCCTCCGCATGTCCTGTGATTCACTGGGGATGAGAACACGCTGCGTTACTTACACTACTTGTCGCATGATTCACGAGGGTTGAAGTGTCATTGAAATCATGCAAATCTACGGTGCCAGTGGCCGGCGCACGCAAGGCACTGAAACTCGCTGAGCCAAATGTACAGCCGAAGCTGCGTGTTAAGTTTCGACATTCGCCTCATACACGGCTGAAAGCCTGGGCCGGATCGAATTACCTGCGGTCGCCTGCCACACATCCGTGCCACACATCGCGAGGGCTGTTGTTCGGGCTGTCGCTTGATGCTACGGTGGGCGCCTAACATTGTTCTTGGAGTATTAGCTTTTCGTTTGTGTTAATGCACCCCCATCTGGCTGCATGCCATTTGTTCCCACGCCCAGTATCCCTGGTTCTTGCTCCCGTAAATTCCCTCGCATATCCAATAATCTCAATGTGCCATAAATCTCTTTTCAAAGGCACCGAGTCTCGCTCTTGGCCATTGGGCGCCACATAATTAATTAGCGATTGCATTGCATTTGTCCAGCAAGTTTTCATTCGGCTGGCACTTTTATGCCTCCAGAGAATTATATGTGCTAATTAGTTTCGCATTTTAATGAAGGTGATATTTATGCAACTTGCCACCTGTACTCATATTTCCGTTAAATCCCACCCAATTTGCCATAGCTTGCCCTGATATATATATATATATATATATATATATATATATATATATATATATATATATATATATATATATATATATATATGCTTTAATTATATTTTTCACTTATAGGTATGCAATAAATGGGTGAGATTAGTTTTTATCCACAAGTTCACTCGTGCTAATTCGGTTTCAAATCCGCTTGGTAAGCAGATTAACATTAAGAACAATTGCGATCATCTTGAACGGTTTCTGAACGAAATTAATATAATGTTTAACTACTTCCTGGCTGGTAGCATTGCCTTTAGACATTAGCTCAACTGTTTTGCAACGGTCGGAATTTCCCCTTATGAATGGTATGCATTTAAAATAGTACATGGCTGAAATTGATATTCATCATGCACAATTTGCGCTCAGTTGGCACGCATTTATCTCACGTCTAAGTTGACAGATTTACAGGCTTACAAGGTTTTTGGTATCTCAGTGTAACAATAATATTGTGATCATGCTACCTGAAGCGCGATTGCGAGTAGTCAAAGATAGGGGCCCGGGATGGGGCTGAAATCAGTGTTCAAAAATAGTTCTTTGATTACGCGCATCAAGTAACCACGGTCCCAATTCTTTATATATGTATATATATATACTGCAGTCACTAAAACTAAGATTAATTTTTCAATCATATCATCACATGTCAATATATTTGTGTTCCTCTAACAACGCTGCTGAACATATCTAATCAAGAGGCTTCTGTTGAATGACCGACATGCTTGTCTCTGACCGCCGCGTAGATGCCAAGCCAGTATCAAGACGTTCGCATTATATCAGTGTTTGACGTGATGCCCAAGTCAGATAGGGTCAGGTAACCGAAGGGTAGACAATGAAAAGGGGATAATTATCTAACTTCATTATCAGTACGTATACCTTTTGGTATAACTGTTGACATTTTGTGTTAATCAATCTGCATGCCATCAAGAAAGGTTCAAATAGCGACGGCACCACACTTGTCCACGTCCTGAAGACCGCAAGGTCATCATACGCCTATCCAAACGTCACATTATCTCACTTCACGTCTTGTCAGGTCAGTAATTTCGTTTGCGAAGTATCTCAGTAACGTTCGTTTGTTTAATTATGATATTCATATGATTCAGTGAACATTTATATTTACTCGTATTCCTGAAATAATGCATTCGCTGAAAGCGCCAAAATCAGATAGGGCTTTTGACCCATTAAATCAGCCAAGGATCAGCAGTCTAAAAGCGTCTGAAGTAGCTGATCATCAATAGCTCAACTGAACTTCTGAAGCATCTCATTTTGAAACATGTCATGCCATCTAATTGCCCGTGCAGTGTTTTGAACCGTCGCTAAACTCACACGAAGTCTCGAAACCTTGCGGACTATGATGCATCAAGCCTAAGTCAGTCGCTGAGCCTCTTGTGATTTGTAAAATGCTGTCTATATTTGAAAAATCGTCGATGCTGGTGTGTTGCGCAACCATTGTTCTCATTTGAAAGCATCAGAACATATGAACTAATTCTGGTGAATTACGCCAACTTGAGTTCGCAAATGTCGCGAATATCCTAATTATCAAACAACTGGTACCCACTCAAATAATTTTTTTTGTTTTATTATTTTATGATTAGAGTATTTTATCTGAGTATTGTATTGTTCAGTATTTTATTTTGTCCTTTTAGGTATGTTAAGTAGCGCACACATTTCGCTGCATATTGATGTAGAAAACGCATAGAAACAAGGGGCAGTCTCAAACATTCAGGAAGATGAAAACGTGCCTGTCTGTGGCAAGAAGCTGAAATATTGCGATTAAAAAGTGCGGAAGTGAACTAACAATTTCATCACTAAAACTAGCAACTTTATATTCCAAGCAAATTTATGGCTGCTGTCGCAAATGTTCAGTGGACAAATCATTCCACACCTCGAAGGGCAGAAGCCTACATCTGCCAGTTGTTGACGAATCGTCGTGTGACGTCATCACACCATTTGTATGTATATTGCACGTAGTGTGATAATGTCATATCATGTGCAGGTACATACAAATGATGTGATGACGTCACGTCACGTGCGTGCGCATACAATTTTGGGATAACGCGGCACCATTTGTATGTACATGTCCACATCATTGTGCTAAAGAGATAGCAGATGTCGGATGCTGAGAGATGCTGGCAGATGTCAAGCATCCGACTGACCGGACATGCCAAATACAACTTTTGCAGGATTTTTTTTTATTAAAATAAATTTTATACGAGTTCTTGTTGGGGTGGCTTTATGAACCAGGGTCCTATTGCTAAGCAGAGCTTGTTGCGTGAACCCTGGCCCCACCACCCGATCCATGAATTCCAGTTCAACGGCAGAATTTTGACCGAAAGTTTAACGTGCCGTCAATGCATCGGCACGGTCGCCCGGTAGCTTGTCCCCGGCCTTATCGGACCAGCTGCCAACTGACCCTCCCAGCCGGGGGCAAGATGCGAGCGCGCGAAGCGACTGGAACCCTGTGTTGCCAGGACAGGGGAGACGAGAGCAGGCCAACGCTCTAACCAAGTGAGCTACCGGCGCGGCAAACCTGTTCTCCGTCACCTGTTCGCTCTCGGCGCCCATAACTATTTTCATCCAGCCGCCATATGTGTAGACAGATCCCTGCTCAAACACCAGGCAGACCTGCAACCACGGTCACATCTGCAACCGCAACATTTAAAGCCAACTGCGAGATCTTTATTTAGACAGTCTCCCAAAATCTCAGTGGGCGTGTCCCTCCAGACACCGTGGATCCGGACAGTACCTCCAACCACGCCATCCCTCCATACATCAGGGATCCGGACAGTATCTCCAACCACGCCATCCCTCCAGACATCAGGGATCCGGACAGTGCCTCCAACCACGCCATCCCTCCAGACACCGGGGATCCGGACAGTACCTCCAACCACACCATCCCTCCAAACATCAGGGATCCGGACAGTACCTCCAACCACGCCATCCCTCCAGACACCGTGGATCCGGACAGTACCTCCAACCACGCCATCCCTCCAGACACCGGGGATCCGGACAGCACCTCCAACCACGCCATCCCTCCAGACATCAGGGATCCGGACAGTACCTCCAACCACGCCATCCCTCCAGACACCGGGGATCCGGACAGTATCTCCAACCACACCATCCCTCCAAACATCAGGGATCCGGACAGTACCTCCAACCACGCCATCCCTCCAGACATCAGGGATCCGGACAGTATCTCCAACCACGCCAGCCCTCCAGACATCAGGGATCCGGACAGTATCTCCAACCACACCATCCCTCCAGACACCGGGGATCCGGACAGTACCTCCAACCACGCCATCCCTCCAGACATCAGGGATCCGGACAGTACCTCCAACCACGCCATCCCTCCAGACATCAGGGATCCGGACAGTATCTCCAACCACGCCATCCCTCCAGACATCAGGGATCCGGACAGTATCTCCAACCACGCCATCCCTCCAGACACCGGGGATCCGGACAGCACCTCCAGCCACGCCATCCCTCCAGACATCAGGGATCCGGACAGTATCTCCAACCACTCCATCCCTCCAGACACCGGGGATCCGGACAGTACCTCCAACCACGCCACCCGTCCAGACATCAGGGATCCGGACAGTACCTCCAACCACTCCATCCCTCCAGACACCAGGGATCCGGACAGTACCTCCAACCACGCCATCCCTCCAGACACCAGGGATCCGGACAGTACCTCCAGGGATCCAGACAGACACCTCACTATCCGGACAGTTGGAATAATTGGAAAGATCAACGGAACAGAGTCACCGAACTTAACAAATCACTAAAAAATAGTTACATTAAGAGCCGGGTTAGGAAACTAGGAGAATGCAAACATAGCCCTAGAAAATACCATCAAATTTTAAAGAAGATAATTGGTACCACGATGTCCCAAAGCATACCACCCCTAGATGGTCCAAATGGTGCAATTATTGATGATGCAGAGAAGGCAACACTCTTGGACGCGCATTTTGCGGAACAATCCCAATCACCTAACAACTTGCAACTACCCTCTATGGACGCACAATATAATCATAGCTTTCCAAGTTTGGCAGAAATGCAAGTCACTGAAGATGAAGTTCTTCAGCAGCTCAACCATCTTAATCCAAATAAATCAACAGGACCGGACGAAATACCTCCCAGGCTGCTTAAATTAATTGCTATTCTTATCTACGAACCCCTTACTAAATTATTTAACACATCCTTATCACTCGGAGTTTTCCAAAAGGAATCGAAACAAGCTAATGTATCACCCATATTCAAAAAGAAAGGGTCATGCTCTGATCCGACGAATTATAGGCCAATTAGCCTCTTATCGTGTGTGTCCAAAATTCTAGAAAAGTTAGTTTTTAAACGAATTTATTCACACATAACGGAAAATAATATACTCTCTGAGAAACAAAGTGGTTACCGTCCCTATCATGGGACCCAACTACAGTTGCTCTACTTGACACATACTCTATATTCATCTTTAGATCGAAATCTTGACTTTACATGTATATATTTGGATATACAAAAATATTTTGATACTATATGGCATGCAGGACTTATTTTTAAGTGCAAAAATCATTGTGGGATTACCGGTACTGCTTTAAATTGGCTACAATCATACTTAGAAAATAGAGAACAGCGTGTAAGGGTAGGAAACAGCCTATCATCACCAATTACCATAAATGCGGGCTGCCCACAGGGTTCTGTTTTGGGACCCCTTTTGGCATTAATATATTTAAATGACTTGGCGGACATGATTACAAATGAAATACGTTTTTTCGCTGATGACACGTCGCTTTGCTCTTCGCACACCCAAGGCTCACTAGAAGCACAGCAATCAATTCAAAAAGACCTTGATATTATACACGAATTTGGAACAAAATGGGGCATACAATTTAACGCGGCAAAAACGATCCAACAAACATTCACATGTAAGAGAAACAGTAAACCCCTAAATCTCAGAATGGGAAGCCAGCCAATACCAAACTTAGAAAATCATAAACACCTCGGCCTAACATTTTCTTCTGACTTGCGTTTCCATAGTCACATAAACGACATTATCCTAAAGGTCAATTGTGCACTAAGCCCTCTTTATCCTATTGCAAGTAAGATTTCAAAGCAAATCCTCTTAAACTTGTACAAAATTTACATTCGGCCTTTGTTTGACTACGCAGATACCATATACGATGGGCATATAACAATATCGGATGCACTTAGACTTGAAAAATTACAAAAAAGAGCAACTAGATTAATCACAGGTGCACTATATAGAACATCATCAGGAAAAATTAGGTCGGAATTGGGATTGGATGAGCTTAAAACAAGGCGAGAAATTCATAAACTTCTTTTGTTTCACAAAATCAAGCACGCAGGTATGAGTCTCCCAAATTATATTAGAAAACTAGTTACTGAACCACGGCAGACCATTACAGGAAGGCGCCTGAGAAATTCAACTACACTAACAGTCCCGCGAAATAGAATCGCATCATTCCAAAAATCGTTTTTCCTGGCCACAACAAAGGTGTGGAATAATCTTCCTGAAAATTTAAGGCACGAACCAAACATCAATAAATTCAAGAGTTCAATTATGGGTCGCACAGGTGCCACGATGCCACCACAATATTATTCGCTAGGAACAAAACTAGGCAACACGCTGCATGCAAGATTTAGAATGGGCCTCACTCAACTAAACGCAGACGTATTTGTCATCAATCCTCTACATGACCCATCATGCCCATGTGGCCACTTTAAACAAGATCCAATTCACTTCATATTTCACTGTCCTCTTTATGCTTACCATATAAATATTATATTCACCAAACTCCGAAGCACAACAAATATGTTTACTAATTTAACTGAAAAGGAGATCTCACAAGCACTTATTTTTGGATATGGTCTCAGAAAGAACCTTGAGCCGTGTATTGCATTAATATTTCAGACGTTTCTTATCAACACAAAACGCTTTAACACAACAAACTAACATTCAGAACTAACCAGGTGCTACCGGGTGCAGGCATGGTGTTGGGTACCACTCAGATGAGTGCATGCTTTGTGTGGCGATGGGGCGTGCTGGCGGGGGCAGGTAGCGATTGTCGCACCGTGTCGGTGGTCAAGCGTTTTATTGGTTAAAGACGCTGTTGCGAGAGGCACCTAGATTTAAGACCAGCTTGGTCTTTTGTGCCAATCGCAAAATTGCCCATCTTATATGTGTGTTGTGATGTGTTAAATAAATAAACAAACAAACAAACAAACCTCCAACCACGCCATCCCTCCAGACATCAGGGATCCGGACAGTATCTCCAACCACGCCATCCCTCCAGACATCAGGGATCCGGACAGTACCTCCAACCACGCCATCCCTCCAGACACCGGGGATCCGGACAGCACCTCCAGCCACGCCATCCCTCCAGACATCAGGGATCCGGACAGTATCTCCAACCACGCCATCCCTCCAGACATCAGGGATCCGGACAGTATCTCCAACCACGCCATCCCTCCAGCCACTCCATCCTTCCAGACACCGGGGATCCGGACAGTGGCTCCAGCCACTCCATCCCTCCACGACCACAGACCTCGATCTGGAACTGCGCATTTACGTGCAGCTTCCTGCCCAATCAGAATTCGAGGGCGGCCAAATCAGACCAGTTTTTGCAGCGTCGCTCGCTCTTGGCAAAGATCCGGCCTCACTGTACTGGCTTCCCGTTCTCCTCAATGTCAGCCACCAGACTCATTGGAACTTCCTGTCCACTCAGTCAGCTGTTCACTCAGACAAACGTTCTTCCTGTGCGCCACCGGCAGCGGGCCCCACGCGCGACGGCAGCGGGTCCTACACGCGACGGCAGCGGGCCCCACACGTGCCGGCAGCGGGCCCCACACGTGCCGGCAGCGGGCCCCACACGTGCCGGCAGCACTGAAGCCGAGCCGGCCTGGTGGTCCAGTCCAGCGGACACATTGTTGTAGCACCAGCTGGTCCAGCGGACACCAGCGCCAGCGGACACCAGCGCCAGCGGACACATTGTTGTAGCACCAGCTGGTCCAGCGGACACCATCGCCAGCGGACACCAGCGCCAGCGGACACATTGTTGTAGCACCAGCTGGTCCAGCGGACACCGGCGCCAGCGGACACCAGCGCCAGCGGACACATTGTTGTAGCACCAGCTGGTCCAGCGGACACCGGCGCCAGCGGACACATTGTTGTAGCATCAGCTGGTCCAGCGGACACCAGCGCCAGAGGACACCAGCGCCAGCGGACACATTGTTGTAGCACCAGCTGGTCCAGCGGACACCGGCGCCAGCGGACACCACAGCCCAGCGACACATTGTTGTGGCACCAGCTGGTCCAGCGCCAGCGGACACCAGCGCCAGCGGACACCAGCGCCAGCGGACACATTGTTGTAGCACCAGCTGGTCCAGCGGACGCAGCGGACACAACATTGTTGTAGCACCAGCTGGTCCAGCGGACACCAGCGCCAGCGGACACCAGCGCCAGCGGACACCAGCGCCAGCGGACACCAGCGCCAGCGGACACATTGTTGTAGCACCAGCTGGTCCAGCGGACACCAGCGCCAGCGGACACCAGCGCCAGCGGACACATTGTTGTAGCACCAGCTGGTCCAGCGGACACCAGCGCCAGCGGACACCAGCGCCAGCGGACACATTGTTGTAGCACCAGCTGGTCCAGCGGACACCAGCGCCAGCGGACACCAGCGCCAGCGGACACCAGCGCCAGCGGACACATTGTTGTAGCACCAGCTGGTCCAGCGGACACCAGCGCCAGCGGACACCAGCGCCAGCGGACACATTGTTGTAGCACCAGCTGGTCCAGCGGACACCGGCGCCAGCGGACACATTGTTGTAGCACCAGCTGGTCCAGCGGACACCGGCGCCAGCGGACACATTGTTGTAGCACCAGCTGGTCCAGCGGACACCGGCGCCAGCGGACACCAGCGCCAGCGGACACATTGTTGTAGCACCAGCTGGTCCAGCGCCAGCGGACACCAGCGCCAGCGGACACCAGCGCCAGCGGACACATTGTTGTAGCACCAGCTGGTCCAGCGGACACCAGCGCCAGCGGACACCAGCGCCAGCGGACACCAGCGCCAGCGGACACCAGCGCCAGCGGACACCAGCGCCAGCGGACACCAGCGCCAGCGGACACCAGCGCCAGCGGACACATTGTTGTAGCATCAGCTGGTCCAGCGGACACCAGCGCCAGCGGACACCAGCGCCAGCGGACACCAGCGCCAGCGGACACATTGTTGTAGCACCAGCTGGTCCAGCGGACACCAGCGCCAGCGGACACATGTTAGCGGACACCAGCGCCAGCGGACACAGCCCAGCGGACACAGCGCCAGCGGACACCAGCGCCAGCGGACACCAGCGCCAGCGGACACATTGTTGTAGTACCAGCTGGTCCAGCGGACACCAGCGCCAGCGGACACCAGCGCCAGCGGACACATTGTTGTAGCATCAGCTGGTCCAGCGGACACCGGCGCCAGCGGACACCAGCGCCAGCGGACACATTGTTGTAGCATCAGCTGGTCCAGCGGACACCGGCGCCAGCGGACACCAGCGCCAGCGGACACCAGCGCCAGCGGACACCAGCGCCAGCGGACACATTGTTGTAGCACCAGCTGGTCCAGCGGACGCCAGCGCCATCGGACACGTTGCTGCAGCACCAGCTGGAGCAGTACGCTCCCGCCGGTACATGTAGTCCCCAGACGATTCGCCTTACAGCTGATGCGCTACGTGTGTAGCCTGAGGTGATGCCATTTCAGCTGATGCGCTACGTGTGTAGCCTGAGGTAATGCAGTTTCATGGCGCTGCTCATATCGGCCGGGCCACGGGCGTAGTCGGAGGCGATGCCATTTCCTGGCACTCCATATGTCGGTGAATTGAGACCTCACTTCACCGGCAGAGCATGGCAGTCACTGGAGTTGCCAACTCACCGGAAATGACCTGCCGACTCACCAGCAGTGATCTGCCAACTCATTAGCAGTGACCTGCTAACTCCCAATGAGCAGTGACCTGCCAACTCACCGGTAATAATCTGCGAACTCACCACGAGCAATGACCGGTCAACTCGCCAGTAGCGACCTACCAACTCGCCAGTAGTGACCTACCAACTCACCAGTAGTGACCTACCAACGCACCAGGAGTCGCCTGCCGACCTATTTGCATGACGGTGCTCAGTTGAAGCGAGGGCGTCGGTTCACCATGGCGGTAAAGTAATCCCTCGAGGCTATCGGCGCGGGTATTCGGCAGCGGTGATCTCGCCGTCACAGGGTCACCGTGGTCAGAGTTGGGCCACACCCACACCGTCACAGGGCCACCGTGGCCGGAGTTGGGCCGCCACACCCACACCGTCACAGGGCCATCGTGGCCGGAGCTGGGCCGCCACACCCACACCGTCACAGGGCCATCGTGGCCGGAGCTGGGCCGCCACACCCACACCGTCACAGGGCCATCGTGGCTGGAGTTGGGCCGCCACACCCACACCGTCACAGGGCCATCGTGGCTGGAGTTGGGCCGCCACACCCACACCGTCACAGGGCCACCATGGCCGGAGTTGGGCCGCCACTTCCACGCCTCAGTGTCCGGCGGCACCATGTGACCTGTGCTGGCCGTTCCGTGCAGTCTGCCGTATAGTCTGACCATAGGCGGCGGCGTCTCAGTGACATGGCAGCGGTACATGGGATCGGCGGCGTCTCAGAGACATGGCGGCGGTACATGGGATCGGCGGCGTCTCAGTGACATGGCGGCAGTACATGGGATCGGCGGCGTCTCAGTGACATGGCGGCGGTACATGGGATCGGCGGCGTCTCAGTGACATGGCGGCGGTACATGGGATCGGCGGCGTCTCAGTGACATGGCGGCGGTAAATGGGATCGGCGGCGTCTCAGAGACATGGCGGCAGTACATGGGATCGGCGGCGTCTCAGTGACATGGCGGCGGTAAATGGGATCGGCGGCGTCTCAGTGACATGGCGGCGGTACATGGGATCGGCGGCGTCTCAGTGACATGGCGGCGGTAAATGGGACGGGATCGGCGGCATCTCAGTGACATGGCGGCGGTACATGGGATCGGTACAGGCGGCGGTCAATGGCGGCGTCTCAGTGACATGGCGGCGGTACATGGGATCGGCGGCGTCTCAGTGACATGGCGACGGTACATGGGATCGGCGGCGTCTCAGTGACATGGCGGCGGTACATGGGATCGGCGGCGTCTCAGTGACATGGCGACGGTACATGGGATCGGCGGCGTCTCAGTGACATGGCGACGGTACATGGGATCGGCGGCGTCTCAGTGACATGGGATTGGCGGCTCTCAGTACTGCGCGGTCATGGGATCGGCGGCTTCGTACATGGCGGCGGTACATGGGATCGGCGGCGCTGCCCGGATTGTCAGTCAGCGCCTTAATCCACTCCGGAGACGCCCCGCCCCTCCCTCTGTCGAGGCACATAGCAGCTGCTACTGAGCTCTGCCCGGATTGTCATTCAGCGCCTTAATCCACTCCGGAGACGCCCCGCCCCTCCCTCTGTCGAGGCACATAGCAGCTGCTACTGAGCTCTGCCCGGATTGTCAGTCAGCGCCTTAATCCACTCCGGAGACGCCCCGCCCCTCCCTCTGTCGAGGCACATAGCAGCTGCTACTGAGCTCTGCCCGGATTGTCAGTCAGCGCCTTAATCCACTCCGGAGACGCCCTGCCCCTCCCTCTGTCGAGGCACATAGCAGCTGCTACTGAGCTCTGCACTTATTACATTTGACTACTGAGAAACTACTGACTGCAATGGTACTGATTCACAAACATTTTCTAGGAAATCGCTATCGTGGCGAAATGCTTTGCATGGTTTAAACTTACAATGATGTTATTTGCATGCCCTTTTGGTAAAGGGTGATTATAAGGACAAACTTCTGGATACCAAATGAAGGAAATTATTTGCATATCATTTCGAAATTAGCAGGATCTGTAGATTGTTTGCACAAAGACTTTAGCAGTTTGCACCCAAATGGCTTTGCCGGACGATCTGGACCCACCGCCGGTGCAGGCAGGCAGTCCATCCTTCCACCCGTCACCGTCCGTCTGTGGGACCGGCAGTTGAACGATCTGTTGAAGCGACAGCAGACGCTCGAGTGATATCCCACCTGGACAAAGCCTCGCTCACGGCGGACGTTTTTGTGAGGTGAGTAGGGCGCGGCGCGCGCTGTGGGGTGCGCTACACCGCACCCTAGCCTCGCCGCTGGACACCCCACATCCGACCGACCACGGCCGTCTGCCCGGGCGGCCAGCCGTGTGGGGTGCGCTACACACCCTAGCCTCACCGCTGGACACCCCACATCTGACCGACCACGGCCGTCTGCCCGGGCGGCGCGCCTGTGGGGTGCGCTACACCGCACCCTAGCCTCGCCGCTGGACACCCCACATCTGACCGACCACGGCCGTCTGCCCGGGCCGTCAGCGGTGTGGGGTGCGCTACACCGCACCCTAGCCTCGCCGCTGGACACCCCACATCCGACCGACCACGGCCGTCTGCCCGGGCGGCCAGCCGTGTGCATTGTTTGTATAGACGTGCCAGGGATGTTTTATTCATTGCACGGTGAATATGCCTCACTCTGGACGCCGGCTGGTCCGGTCCGTGCCGCCAGTCAGCCGCTTCAGGATAATCCGACACGATTTGACCAGCCGGGTCACCGTGTGACCTGAGCTGGGTCACGGCCGAGGTTCAGTTTCTCGCCACAGCTGACTGGTCGGACGGACTTCTGGTCAGGCAGTCTGCCCGGTGTTGGATAACGGACAGACTTCTGGTCCGGCACTGCCCGGTGTTGGATAACGGACAGACTTCTGGTCCGGCTCTGTCCGGTGTTGGATAACGGACAGACTTCTGGTCCGGCTCTGCCCGGTGTTAGATAACGGACAGACTTCTGGTCCGGCACTGCCCGGTGTTGGATTACCCAGGAGCATAACTTGTTTAGGAACCACGCGCAGGCAAGCTGAGCGCAGGCTCGTAGGTCCGCCGAGACTGGGTGCTGCTGTGGTGTTGGGTAGGTCCGCCGAGACTGGGTGCTGCAGTGTCGAGTAGGTCCGCCGAGACTGGGTGCTGCATTGTTGGGTAGGTCCGCCGAGACTGGGTGCTGCAGTGTCGGGTAGGTCCGCCGAGACTGGGTGCTGCGGTGTCGGGTAGGTCCGCCGAGACTGGGTGCTGCGGTGTCGGGTAGGTCCGCCGAGACTGGGTGCTGCAGTGTCGAGTAGGTCCGCCGAGACTGGGTACTGCGGTGTCGAGTAGGTCCGCCGAGACTGGGTGCTGCGGTGTCGGGTAGGTCCGCCGAGACTGGGTACTGCGGTGTCGGGTAGGTCCGCCGAGACTGGGTGCTGCGGTGTCGGGTAGGTCCGCCGAGACTGGGTACTGCGGTGTCGAGTAGGTCCGCCGAGACTGGGTGCCGGGACAGCGGTCCTGATCTGTCTACCCGTTACGGGCTCATTTGATGTCTTCAGTACACCAAAGCCCCCAATGTCCATCCGGTCAGGAACGTGAACAGTCTAGGGATGCTTGATTAAGCTAAATGGGGACAGGACTTCAGCTGGTCTTTTCATACGAGGGATAAGCTGAGACATCAGTGGTGTATAAGGGAAAATTCAATGCATAACGGCTTGGTATTCCTGTGAGGGAAGAGCTGGTAGATTGGGAGTCCCTCCCAATCTACCAGCTCCCAATCTACCAGGGTTAGTAAATTAGTGACGATCGGGCTGGCGTGTCAGCGGAGGACGACCTCGTAGGTCAGCGGAGGACGGCCTGGTAGGTCAGCGGAGGACGGCCTGGTAGGTCAGCGGAGGACGGCCTGGTGGATCAGCGGAGGACGGCCTGGTAGGTCAGCGGAGGACGGCCTGGTAGGTCAGCGGAGGACGGCCTGGTAAGTCAGCGGAGGACGGCCTGGTAGGTCAGCGGAGGAGGGGCTGGTAGGTCAGCGGAGGACGGCCTGGTGGATCAGCGGAGGATGACCTAGTAGCTCAGCGGAGGACGGCCCGGTAGCTCAGTGGAGGAGGGGCTGGCAGGTTAGTACACTCCATAGAGAGGGGGTTGGTATCCGCTCCGTCCAGCGGAGGACGGCCTGGTAGCTCAGCGGAGGACGGCCCGGTAGCTCAGTGGAGGAGGGGCTGGCAGGTATGTGAAGTGTGAAGGCCAGGTAGCTGCAGCACGTCCATAGTGAGGCGGCTGGCATCAGCTCCGTCCAGCGGCGCGCCCCACTGAAGCCATCCGTCTGATACCGCCACAGATAGCGGCCCACCGCAAAACAGCAGCGCCCCGTGCAGCCTGCTGGGCGGCCGTCTGTTTGTTTGTTATTCACAGGCAGCCACAGGGGCGGCGTGAAATCCATCCGCTGCAGGCGGCCAGGCGTGAATGGCGCCACCAGCGCGGGCCTGCGCCGCCCGTGTGACCCAGGTCACGTGCATGGCCCGCCCCGGCTCTCCCGCTAGTCCCCGAACACAGCCGGTAATTTGGCTGGACGGGCGCGATGACTGATTTGCCGTCGCGACATGCGTGACGTAGCTCTGGCCGTGTGTGAGGTGAATCTCTGGACGGCCAGAGACCGCATCTGGGCCGGGAAGCTGCACGGCAGATCGTAACGCAGCTCTGGCCGTGCTTGAAGTGAATCTGGACGGCCAGAGACCGCATCTGGGCCGGGAAGCTGAGGAAGATCGTGACTTAGCACTGGCCGTGTGTGAAGTGAATCTGGACGGCCAGAGACCGCATCTGGGCCGGGAAGCTGCACGGCAGATGTGCAAACCTCGTCATCCGTCACGGCAGATGTGCAAACCTCGTCATCCGTCACCGCAGATGTGCAATGGACCCAATTCCAGGGCAAAATTTCCGAACGCCAAATATCGAATCGAAAAAATATTGAAAGGAACGGATCGAAAGACAAAATGGTGAATACCCAAAATCTAGAATGCGCCAAATATGTTGGTTCGGCTAAATACACCACATGGAATCAGCTGCATTCCATTTGGGAGATAGTAGAATGCTGTGATGTCTTGTCAGCACACTTGGTGATTTCATTTCAAGGAGAGTATATTATTGAAGAAAGGAGGGTCCACATGGGCACGATACCAGACGAAATAAAATGCTGGGAAGGAAAGTAAGTTTAATGCGAAGACATACTATTTAATAGTCCCTCCAGATATGCCCGTATGCAGTTGGTCAAACCATTTTCTCTTTTAATAATTAAAATGCTGGTTGCTAATATGGAAATAATTTGGATCGAAAGGAACAAAAATACATCTATCGCATGACGGCCACGTGCATTTCTTCCGGCAGGTGATTATTGTATATCATACTAAACTGCTCGGCTCATAATCCACACTCCAATTTTTGCGATTCCGACAAGCATTGCTTCGGTTGTGAGATGCATAATGAATTATACTCTCGATAAAAAGTTGTAGAAACAAATTTTCGATTGTCAGATCATCACCATGCGATAAATATTTGTACGGAATCGTTTTGTAAAGAAGCTTCACAGTAATATTACCGTGCGCTCAGTTACTACGAAGCTTCTTCTTTTTTTTTAAGTTCGTGCGTAAAATCATATGGAAAGCTTTCGGTTGCAACCCATCTTCAATTTTCGAATTGATTCAAATGTTTTGTTTTCAATGCATAAACTGCGTAAGCTGCAAATGCACGTAGCATTCCTGCAGAGAAGGAGCTTATGTGACATAGCAATGCACGTATTTGATATATTTAATATATGTATATATATATATATGTGTGTGTGTGTGTGTGTGTGTGTGCATGTGTATGTGTCACTGGTATGACTTCATGGTAGGGGTTCATTTTACGTGCCACACCTCCGCGGCCTTGATAGGGTAGTACTCAATGACATTATGCCCGGTACAGTCATTGTTTACCTTGCGAGTATTATCCCGGCATTGACAGATCTTCTTAGCCGTAACCATTGATCGGGAGGGGGACAAATATTGTTCCCCTGCTTATCTCAAGAACGGCTTGGCCGATATTAAAACTTCTGATTGTAATGGATAGCAGCGCCGTGTCGTGCGAGTTCAGAGCTCTTAATACATTATATTTTAAAAGCGCATTCAGGTCACAGGTCAAGATCGAAATTGTAACATGTGATGCATAGGAATATTTGACTCTCTTGGCGATGCATTTTATTCCAAAGTTTATGTCATGGTGTGAATTAATTGCACACTGATCAAACATGCTACATAAGGAGGTAGCCAATGTGAAGGGTGCCACACCAGGTCGCAGGCCAAGATCAAGTGCAGACCAAATGATAGCTGAAATATTGTCCATTGCACTTCTACGTGAAGTAGGAGTGCCCCGCCGTAATTACAGCATCAGGCACGTGAGCAAACGCCGTGGTTTGTTCATATACCATGTAAGGTCAAGGTCATATGGATGATCCTGGTGGTGAATAAGCGGATGGATGCACGTGTATATCATGGTTGCAATGGGAAGCCAGAATATCCAATTGGTATGTGCAACAACGTATTTACGTGTGCAGCAAGCATCTGATATACGTGCAGCTCTGCAGGTTGTAGTTGCTAAGGTGAGGGGAGGGGTAGGAAGGCCAGCGTCATATCAGACCAACCTGGGCGGCCCGGCGGACGGTCAGCGTCATATCAGACCAACCTGGGCGGCCCGGCGGACGGTCAGCGTCATATCAGACCAACCTGGGCGGCCCGGCGGACGGTCAGAGTCATATCAGACCAACCTGGGCGGCCCGGCGGACGGTCAGCGTCATATCAGACCAACCTGGGCGGCCCGGCGGACGGTCAGCGTCATATCAGACCAACCTGGGCGGCCCGGCAGATGGTCAGCGTCATATCAGACCAACCTGGGCGGCCTGGCGGACGGTCAGCGTCATATCAGACCAACCTGGGCGGCCCGGCGGACGGTCAGCGTCATATCAGACCAACCTGGGCGGCCCGGCGGATGGTCAGCGTCATATCAGACCAACCTGGGCAGCCCGGCGGATGGTCAGCGCCTCGCCACGCCAACATGGCATCCACTGCGCTACATTTCAAGCCATAATTTACTCATTTTTATAGATAATTGCTTCAAATTTAGCCCAGTCATTCTTCAAAGTCATGCCTAGAATAATTCGTTTAATTTTGTCCTCGAAAGTTTAAATCGAAGGGTAAAATTTCCAACGTATTTTTCTATCAACATTTTTTTTGTTTCATATGTCGGCATTTCAATACGGAAGATGAACTGGATAGACATGGAAGCAAACAACGATAGAAGATGTTACGTATCGACTCCTTGTCTCTCCTTGTCTGACTCCTTGTCTCTGCTTGCCGTTTACGGACATCAAATATATTCATTCGTTCCATTTCTATGTCAATTTTTGTGCACCGACGCGTTTTCTCAAAAATCGACAAACCTGAGGTAATTCTGACGTCACTTACGCCTGACCGATCATGACCTTAAAGTTTTTGCTTCATCAAAAGGAGTATGATGGATTAATTCACAGCTATTAAAAATTTGATGAAGATTGCGAATATTGGACAGGGGCAAAGTTTATGTCCCCGGTCAATGCCGGGTTAAGTTAAAAATGACGAGGAAATACTCAAGCAATGCCATTCACTTCACAACATCTAAATTTTATTTTAACGGCAAGTAAGACTTGACGGCAAGACTTGATCTTACCTGCCTTAGCTCCGTGGCCTTGGTAGGGTGGGAACCCAAGGGTCTCACATTAGGTACGGTCATCGCTTGTATGTGAGTATTTAGTTAAAGATAGTTAGACAAAAAATTGAAACAGTACCATTCATTGTATCATGCATACGTTTTGTCACACGCTCTCGTCAGGGTAATGATTCCCGTATTGATTACTCTGATTCATCATGGTCCTGCAGAAGGCGTTAGCTACAATGTAGATATGTTAAGTGAATGGTATTGTTTCGAGTTTTTATGTCTCGCTATTCTTATCTTTCCTAACCTAACCCAAGATTTCCGGTTAGATCCTCACACCCCGCCTCGGGGTCATAACGACTAACTTCCAAGCTAATCGTTGCATGAAAAATAGTAAAATGGCACTTCTTGAGAAAAATCGCTGCTTCAATAACTTGTATATTTGTATATTAGGGTAATTTAGGTCTTGCTATGCAACTTTGGTACTATTTAGGCCATGGCAACTATAAATACACAATTAAACAGCAATGTCTAAATAGGCTTCAACCACATGACCCACTTTATCGTGACCTGACCTTAGGCCACTTGACGGAGGTCAAGCAAATTGGATAAGGCATCTCTCCGGATGCTTCTGCATGCATTCCAAAGTAGACATGACGTTAGAAGAACATGCATATTACAAAAAAGAGGACAATTTTACCAAAATGGTCCAAAATTGACTGTGACCTCGGGTCACTGACCTAACATTTTACAAAATTGAGATGCATGCTTTGGAGGCACTGTCAAATTGCACTCACGTAGCAAGATTCGTTTCAATATATATTAATGTGTATGAGTGAAAAGTTCTTCAAGGTGGTCCTTTTTTACCTGAGTTAGGTCAATGACCATAAATTACCGGAGTTTGAATTTTTCACGCTAGACGCAAACATTATTAAAGAAAATGTACTGAAAATTGTGCACACTGCGCGCCGCAGTTTGAAACTATGACGTGGCGAGAAAAAAATACCCCGAGACGGGTCGGTTGGAGCACAATTGCCCTTTTAACAACAATGAGAGCAGATCTAATATAAAATACATATCCCAAATGGCTTAGGAGTAACACTAGAAAAACTTTTGAGGGGATACATTTTTTCGCGCAATATGGCCATAGTTGTCGATGCGCCTTAAAGTTCAAATAACTGACGAGGGGATACATTTAGCCGGGGAGATATTAGTATTCAATAACCTTTCCTCATAAAATTTGGGAGCCATAGCACATAGTGTGATAAGACACTTTCGAATAGCCGCTGAATAAACGATATCAGTGGAGCGAACTCAAAACAACAACACTTGGGGAGTTGACACGAGGCTTATTCTGTATAGGAAGCACGGCTTGATGCTCATTCGTTGTGAAGTGAATGGTGTGGAAGACCCGGATACCTGGACGTGGATTGCAAGAGCTCGTGCTCGTCCATGATCATATCCGGGACGAGTCATGTGCCGCACAAATACTGCGGCAGCCTTGTTTACGACCGTTTTCCAATGCATCTCAACGCGCGGCGAGCACCTGTACGTGGGAAGGGGTCGGGAGGAGGCAGGTGTTTGTGTATACAGCGTACTGCCGGCCGGCGGATACAAACACGGGGACCGTCGGCCCGCCTGTTGGCCTCCCGTGCTGCCGGTCGGCGGGTCCACACACGGGGACCGCCGACCGGCCGGCGGATCCACACACGGGGACCGCCGACCGGTCGACGGGTACACACACGGGGACCGTCGGCCGGTCTGTTGTCCTCTCGGCCGGATACAGCGTGCTGCCGGTCGGCGGGTACACACACGGGGACCGTCGGCCGGTCTGTTGTCCTCTCGACCGGATACAGCGTGCTGCCGGTCGGCGGGTATCGCACACGGGGACCGTCGGCCCGCCTGTTGGCCTCCCGTGCTGCCGGTCGGCGGGTCCACACACGGGGACCGCCGACCGGCCGGCGGATCCACACACGGGGACCGCCGACCGGTCGACGGGTACACACACGGGGACCGCCGGCCGGTCTGTTCTCCTCTCGGGCTGCCGGTCGGCGGGTACACACACGGGGACCGTCGGCCGGTCTGTTGTCCTCTCGGGCTGCCGGTCGGCAGGTACACACACGGGGACCGCCGGCCGGTCTGTTGTCCTCTCGGGCTGCCGGTCGGCGGGTACACACACGGGGACCGCCGGCCGGTCTGTTGTCCTCTCGGGCTGCCGGTCGGCAGGTACACACACGGGGACCGCCGGCCGGTCTGTTGTCCTCTCGGGCTGCCGGTCGGCAGGTACACACACGGGGACCGTCGGCCGGTCTGTTGTCCCCTCGGGCTGCCGGTCGGCAGGTACACACACGGGGACCGTCGGCCGGTCTGTTGTCCTCTCGGCCGGATACAGCGTGCTGCCGGCAGGCGCCGCACCGTGTCGACTCCGCCGCCCTCCTCGTGCGTGGTGCACATGTCGAGTCAACACCTCGTGAAGTTGGTATCGGCGGTGCAGATAGCTGGGGAAGCCAGTTCAGAATCGCCCGGTATCTAGTACGGTGATGGGGCGAAGTGTGGGTATCCGGACACGGGCCGAAACCATACCAGATCAGACACCGTGTTGTCTGCACACGTGAATTGATATTGTGGGGATGGAGCATAAAATACCGGCAGGGGCCTGCTGAGCTATGACAGGCTCACCTTTGACATTGAATACCAGCAGGGGCCTGCTGAGCTATGACAGGCTCACCTTTGACATTGAATACCAGCAGGGGCCTGCTGAGCTATGACAGGCTCACCTTTGACATTGAATACCGGCAGGGGCCTGCTGAGCTATGACAGGCTCACCAGCAGGGGCCTGCTGAGCTATGACAGGCTCACCAGCAGGGGCCTGCTGAGCTATGACCGGCTCACCAGCAGGGGCCTGCTGAGCTATGACAGGCTCACCAGCAGGGGCCTGCTGAGCTATGACAGGCTCACCAGCAGGGGCCTGCTGAGCTATGATCGGCTCACCAGCAGGGGCCTGCTGAGCTATGACAGGCTCACCAGCAGGGGCCTGCTGAGCTGTGACAGGCTCACCAGCAGGGGCCTGCTGAGCTATGACAGG
This sequence comes from Ashinkailepas kermadecensis, assembly GCA_034440615.1. Lineage (NCBI taxonomy): Eukaryota > Metazoa > Arthropoda > Thecostraca > Neolepadidae > Ashinkailepas > Ashinkailepas kermadecensis. Next base: position 28,991 of record JAOTOM010001784.1, on the reverse strand, counting down.
CTCACCAGCAGGGGCCTGCTGAGCTATGACAGGCTCACCAGCAGGGGCCTGCTGAGCTATGACAGGCTCACCAGCAGGGGCCTGCTGAGCTATGACAGGCTCACCAGCAGGGGCCTGCTGAGCTATGACAGGCTCACCAGCAGGGGCCTGCTGAGCTGTGACAGGCTCACCAGCAGGGGCCTGCTGAGCTATGACAGGCTCACCGGCAGGGGCCTGCTGAGCTATGACAGGCTCACCAGCAGGGGCCTGCTGAGCTATGACAGGCTCACCAGCAGGGGCCTGCTGAGCTATGACAGGCTCACTAGCAGGGGCCTGCTGAGCTATGACAGGCTCACCAGCAGGGGCCTGCTGAGCTATGACAGGCTCACCTTTGACATTGCCGTCTGTAAACAGTGTGAAAAAAACAATGTCGGGAAGAGTAGCGCTTATTGCCATAACAAATAGCGCGGTCTCCCCTGTCGAAATTGTTTAATTTCGTGCTCACATTTGTGACGCTCTCCTATCTCGGGTGATTGTACATGATCGATTCAGCCCAAGGTCGGAATGGCAGGTCCGAGGTCGTCATGGCAAGTCCGAGGTCGGTATGGCTGGTCCGAGGTCGGTATGGCTGGTCCGAGGTCGGTATGGCTGGTCCGAGGTCGGTATGGTAGGGCTGACGTCGGTATAGCAGGCCAGATGACGGTATGGCAGGTCCGACGTCGGTACAACAGGCCCGAGGTCGGTATGGCAGGTCCGAGGTCGTTATGGCAGGGCCGAGGTCGGTATGGCAGGTCCGACGTCGGTACAACAGGCCCGAGGTCTGTAGGGCAGGTCCGAGGTCGGTATGGCAGGCCCGAGGTCGGTATGGCAGGTCCGAGGTCGGTATGGCAGGTCCGAGGGTCCGGCCAATAGTACGCTGTCCGCTGTCCATCCATGCGCCAACTCGAAATCCGTCGTAATGGGAATGAAAGTGTGTGTTCTTTGTTGGTCATTCTAGAAGGGAAACGAATTTTCGAGGTTGCCAGGTCGACAAGGAAATGAAAAATGAGTGGCCATCTTCTGAGATAAATCGAGCCTCCGAATGAGACCAACCGAAGAAATGACAGCGTACTCCTTCATCATTCATTGAGGTTTCCATCCTAAAGGCGAATACTGTTCAGCTGTTACGTAGAATTCAGTTGTACCATATGTACATTTCTCACTTCGGGTGTTCACGTCATGACATTGCGGAAAGGCGCGCATGTAATTGCTCCACAAGAAGTCATTGAATACATAAATACTCGAAATTATAGGCAAGTAGGTACAACTTGGTAGCATGATATCATTAATGTACCTGTAAAAACTGTTCCAAAATTAAGTACAGTGAACAATGTTTTAACCACATCAAGTCTTAACACTCATTATGACACATTTGATCCCGTATTTTTTTCCTCAAAAACCATTGTTGGCGATGGATGTCATCAGCAGCCAATGGTTGTCGTTAACCCACGGCCGGCTGAGGGCGGGGGCACTATTTCTTCCGCAACTCCCACTCCATCCCCTTGTTTTTTCTGTCTGATTGAGCCCCGTACCACGACCGCTATCAGGGGAACATTTTCAGTATCTTCATGTGAACACCCAAGGTTCCTGATTGCGCAATATCAGGTTCGTTTATATGCCAGGGGTATGAAGCACGTAAGAAGAGAATTTGTATGAGTGTCTTCCATTTGATGCGGTGTTGTTAAACGTGATGCAGGTCGCCTGTAGTATGCATCAGTTTCATTATATTTAATAGGGTGCCTAGGATGGGAAATCAGTGAATAACTATCTGCCATCTACACCTGCTGGTTGACAATATGTAAACACAGCACATAGGATGAGAGATCGGTACATAACTATCTGCCATCCACACCTGCTGGCTGACACTATGTAAGCACACAACTTCTGTTGACCACACGAAAGGCACGTCTGTGGGCAGGATAGATTTCACGTGGATCAATTCCATGTATCGTCTTTCGGTGCAATGCTGAAGTCCTGAAAAAGCAGCCGTACAAGTGCCTCCCACCCCTGCCCCGACCAGCGTCTCCACGCTACTGACGAAGTTCATACGTGCACCACTGAGCAGACGAAAACGCAGACCATGTGCCGCTGTCCATGCGGCCACGTGATGTGTGTCGCCAGCATATACCGGCGTCAGACATGGCCCGCTGTCCATGCGGCCACGTGATGTGTGTCGCCAGCATATACCGGCCTCAGACATGGCCCGCTGTCCATCCAGCCTTGTGGTAAGCCCGCCAGCATATACCGGCCTCAGACATGGCCCGCTGTCCATCCAGCCTAGTGGTAAGCCCGCCAGCATATACCGGCCTCAGACATGGCCCGCTGTCCATCCAGCCTTGTGGTAAGCCCGCCAGCATATACCGGCGTCAGACATGGCCCGCTGTCCATGCGGCCACGTGATGTGTGTCGCCAGCATATACCGGCCTCAGACATGGCCCGCTGTCCATCCAGCCTTGTGGTAAGCCCGCCAGCATATACCGGCCTCAGACATGGCCCGCTGTCCATCCAGCCTTGTGGTAAGCCCGCCAGCATACACCGGCCTCAGACATGGCCCGCTGTCCATCCAGCCTTGTGGTAAGCCCGCCAGCATATACCGGCGTCAGACATGGCCCGCTGTCCATGCGGCCTTGTGATGTGAGCCCGCCAGCATATACCGGCCTCAGACATGGCCCGCTGTCCATCCAGCCTTGTGGTAAGCCCGCCAGCATATACCGGCCTCAGACATGGCCCGCTGTCCATCCAGCCTTGTGGTAAGCCCGCCAGCATATACCGGCCTCGGACATGGCCTGCTGTCCATCCAGCCTTGTGGTAAGCCCGCCAGCATATACCGGCCTCGGACATGGCCCGCTGTCCATCCAGCCTTGTGGTGAGCCCGCCAGCATATACCGGCTTCAGACATGGCCTGCTGTCCATCCAGCCTTGTGGTAAGCCCGCCAGCATATACCGGCCTCGGACATGGCCTGCTGTCCATCCAGCCTTGTGGTAAGCCCGCCAGCATATACCGGCGTCAGACATGGCCCGCTGTCCATCCAGCCTTGTGGTAAGCCCGCCAGCATATACCGGCCTCGGACATGGCCTGCTGTCCATCCAGCCTTGTGGTAAGCCCGCCAGCATATACCGGCCTCGGACATGGCCTGCTGTCCATCCAGCATTGTGGTAAGCCCGCCAGCATATACCGGCTTCAGACATGGCCTGCTGTCCATCCAGCCTTGTGGTAAGCCCGCCAGCATATACCGGCCTCAAACATGGACCGCTGTCCATCCAGCCTTGTGGTGAGCCTGCCAGCATATACCGGCCTCAGACATGGCCCGCTGTCCATCCAGCCTTGTGGTGAGCCCGCCGTCTATCCAGCCATGTGATGCGTCGGACATGGCCGGCCGTCCATCCAGCCGTACGGCATGTCAGAGCCGAGTAGGCATCTGCTCTGTCAGTGCCCTTCGACCTGTCCATGTCTTCCATGCGTCTCTGTCTGCTAGCTGGGGTTTTTGTTTAAGCGGTCGACCAGTGTGTCCAAGGAGAACAATAGTGAGCCATGGAATGGATCAGCGGAACAATCCTCCCCTTACAGCGCTGTCAGCGCGTGATCCTATTCATTTCTCACCTAGTGTTCCCCTGCGCACTAACGCGAAGTCGCACGCAGGTCTGTATCGCAACCACGGCCATTGTTCGTGTATCCCCTCAACATTTCCCCTGGGTATTTTGCTATCCCACTTTATATCTGACTAATTTTCGAGTCAGACCTCTTTGAGGAAGAACGTGTTCCATTTATTTTGTATGTGCGATTTAGAGGCGCACAAAATATGCTCTAATTTGCATGACCTCGATCCCATGAAACCAAAATAATATCAATAAAACATGACATCCATAAAATTGTCCGCTTCACGGGTGCCTGTAATCTCTTTCCCGGCTCACCTGCGAAATTTCTGGATAGGTCCTTGCATGTCACCGCGCTAACATCACCCCCCACCCCACCCCCCACCCACCCTCCACACACACACACACACACAGACACACACGAGTGACGCATATGGTCCGGGAGGGACGGGATGCAGGTAGCATCGTCCCCTGAACCATCTCGCAGCTGCACCGACGAGTTAACGACGGCCCGCCGCTACCCGATTTTCATATACATAGATCGACGAACGAGGGAGGGATGAAGGAGAGCAAGGGGAGTAAGTTATCGCCCATGTCTGTTCGAACGTCATAGCCAGAGTCAAAGAAGGATCCAGACTGACCCGGCCGATATGGTGAGCAGGCACGCCAATAGCAGGCACGCCAATAGCAGGCACGCCAATAGCTGTAATTGCTCCTGAGCAGCCCGTGCAGTAAGCCCTTGCACTCGATTGGTTTATGTAGACAATCTCTGGCATTTATTTCCGCCTACTGACTAATGACTAGGCGAGATCATCACTATAGCGATAATCTTGTCTAGCCATTAGTCGTAGTCGTCAGTCATCTCAGGTTAGGAACAGCTCGCATGGCTACTGGGGAGGTCCAGTACATCCAGATAACGAACGGTCAGTGGGGAGGGGCAGGACTCCTGGTGCTGGTGCCGGCCATGCTGGTGCTGCTGGTGTTGAAGTGGAGCATTGTCGTCGGAAGATGACCTTTTGCTAGTCTCCAGTGTCTTTAAGCATCCAGGCGTGGTCCGAAATTAAATCAAAGAAACCCGAATTGATGGCCGTAGTAAAAACAGGCATGCCCACTGGTGACCAGCGGCGTTCCGGTGGGCGTAAAAACTGTGTGATTAATTGTGTTTGTTCTGCGAGTTCTTTTAGTGCCCTGGGTCGTGTTGGCTCAATACTTTTACGACATTCCGTACTACGCTCTATAGCTGCATAATATTTGCGTCTGCATACCAAGTGCAGCTTTGCCAGCATCACAGGAAATTGAGAGGAAGCGCTGGCTGCTCTCCCATTAAGGACATATTTTGCTCTCTGTTCTCACTGAAGCTGCTTTTAAGGTCATTTTCTCACTCCCTCATTGTTAGCATGCATTTCACGACACAAACCATCAGTGTTCACCTACCTTAAGCCAGCTTAGCTATCATTGTCTTGAGTTACATCGTGCCATTACTATAATGCTCCAAGATTGTAGCAGCTATTTCAAATTACTGGGACCAGAGCCACGTTTAAATAATTACTAATTATGTTTCATGCTATGGCATTGCGCTGCATTAAAAAAAGATTACGCATTGCGATCTACTTATCTCAAGCGCGTCCCCGTGCACCGTGATTTGTCATAGATCGCATCGACAATTTGCAAAGACAGGACTGGAAAAGTTACAATAGAAGACCACTCGCACACACCGGTACGCATTACACACGCCACCACATATCAGTCCCGGGAGTCAGTCACCTGCTCTCCAGTAACTGGTAGCCTGCCTGACGGCCATGTCAGTCACGGGAGTCAGGCACCTGCTCTCCAGTAACTGGTGTCCTGCCTGACGGCCATGTCAGTCACGGGAGTCAGGCACCTGCTCTCCAGTAACTGGTGGCCTGCCTGACGGCCATGTCAGTCACGGGAGTCAGGCACCTGCTCTCCAGTAACTGGTGTCCTGCCTGACGGCCATGTCAGTCACAGGAGTCAGTCACCTGCTCTCCAGTAACTGGTGTCCTGTCTTACGGCCATATCAGTCAAGGGAGTCAATCACCTGCTCTCCAGTAACTGGTGTCCTGCCTGACGGCCATGTCAGTCACGGGAGTCAGTCACCTGCTCTCCAGTAACTGGTGTCCTGTCTAACGGCCATATCAGTCACGGGAGTCAGTCACCTGCTCTCCAGTAACTGGTGGCCTGCCTGACGGCCATGTCAGTCACGGGAGTCAGGCACCTGCTCTCCAGTAACTGGTGTCCTGTCTGACGGCCATATCAGTCACGGGAGTCAATCACCTGCTCTCCAACACTGGTTGCCTGCCTGACCGACCAGTCGTCGATGTGGTACTTTGTAGGATCGGTAGTAACAAACCGCGTTTTGGTCCTATTTATTGGGTGCCATGGCCACGCTTCACCGACAGCCACTGCTCCATCATTTGGCAGTATTCTTTGTTGCACGGGAAACGTGCATAGAGGTGGAACTGTAGCAAATTGTCAGATGTAACTTGTCGACAGGAATAAATGACTGCCGGTGGAGTTTTTTTTTGTCTGGACGGTTATCGCAGTCCTGGTGTATACGACATGCATGCATGTATGCATGTTATCCGACGTCCATACAGAATGCTGCTAGATACCGTCCGTGTACGCTGGAACGACTGTGGGCTGCCTATTCCCTCTCACTGTCAGAGACCGTCCGTGTGCGCTGGAACGACTGTGGGCTGCCATTCCCTCTTGCTGCCAGAGACCGTCCGTGTGCGCTGGAACGACTGTGGGCTGCCATTCCCTCTTGCTGCCAGAGACCGTCCGTGTGCGCTGGAATGACTGGACCGTCTATTCCCTCTTACTGACAGAGACCGTCCGTGTACGCTGGAACGACTGTGGGCTGCCTATTCCCTCTCACTGTCAGAGACCGTCCGTGTACGCTGGAACGACTGTGGGCTGCCTATTCCCTCTCACTGTCAGAGACCGTCCGTGTGCGCTGGAACGACTGTGGGCTGCCATTCCCTCTCACTGTCAGAGGCCGTCCGTGTGCGCTAGGAACGACTGTGGGCTGCCATTCCCTCTCAATGTCAGAGGCCGTCCGTGTGCGCTAGAACGACTGTGGGCCGCCATTCCCTCTCACTGTCAGAGACCGTCCGTGTGCGCTAGAACGACTGTGGGCCGCCATTCCCTCTCACTGTCAGAGGCCGTCCGTGTGCGCTAGAACGACTGTGGGCTGCCATTCCCTCTCACTGTCAGAGACCGTCCGTGTGCGCTAGAACGACTGTGGGCCGCCATTCCCTCTCACTGTCAGAGGCCGTCCGTGTGCGCTGGAACGACTGTGGGCTGCCATTCCCTCTCAATGTCAGAGGCCGTCCGTGTGCGCTAGAACGACTGTGGGCTGCCATTCCCTCTCACTGTCAGAGACCGTCCGTGTGCGCTAGAACGACTGTGGGCTGCCATTCCCTCTCACTGTCAGAGACCGTCCGTGTGCGCTGGAACGACTGTGGGCTGCCTATTCCCTCTCACTGTCAGAGACCGTCCGTGTACGCTGGAACGACTGTGGGCTGCCATTCCCTCTCACTGTCAGAGACCGTCCGCGTGCGCTGGAACGACTGTGGGCTGCCATTCCCTCTTGCTGCCAGAGACCGTCCGTGTGCGCTGGAATGACTCGAGACCGTCCGTGCCGGAACCGTCTATTCCCTCTTACTGACAGAGACCGTCCGTGTGCGCTGGAACGACTGTGGGCTGCCTATTCCGCTCCTGTGATGTTCTGGCAGGTTTATGCGTGCGAGAGGTTTGTTAGAATAGCGTGGCGACCATTGGTGGTGGTCGCGATGAATAGCAAAGACTTGTATTAGATTCGCACCTTATTAATATTCTCGTGTTAGTCGTTGCTGCTCGGATGTCTTGTCCGTTTTTCCTTGGTGGAAAAGTCCGCTCGGAAAACAAATTGTAGTGTGGAGCGAAGCTCTACAGCCAAGCTTAGAGCCAAGCTCGTGAAGCTGTCAATTTGAAGACATAGGTGGTGATCGTACCACGCATTAGGTCAGCGGGCCAGATTTAAGCCCTCCTAACCCACTGCACCGCAATGATTTGTACCCATATATGCAAATAATCATGCAACCTATCGAAAATGCGTGCTCTTGGATCACGGAGTATCGAATGGAGTATCTTGGATCACGGAGTATCGAATGGAGTATCTTGGATCACGGAGTATCGAATGGAGTATCTTGGATCACGGAGTATCGAATGGAGTATCTTGGATCACGGAGTATCGAATGGAGTATCTTGGATCACGGAGTATCGAATGGAACAGACGCACTTCGGGTTGCAGATAAAAACTAACTGGCAGCACCGTTGATCTACAGCAGAGCGCTGGATTACCCGCCATCCCACAGCTCAGTTACATTAATGTGGCCTCAAATAAATTGCAAAGAATTTCGAGCGACATAATGGTACGATAGCAATGCTATCGCATTGCTGCTTCCCCTTGCTATGCTGTTGCCAAAGTTATCTTCGATCAATTTCTTTCCGTCTCCTTAACTCCCACATTTAGACGAGATCTGGAATCGCGCATGCATCCAGAGATCCAGATAGCGCATCCTTGCAGATTCCCAAGTTCTGATATTCATGTGCATGTTTATCTGTGGTTCTGGAACAGCTATTCAAATACATACCCTCCCTGGTGTTCCAGTGTGCAAATGTAGTTTGGGCACTGGGCACCATTGAGAGCAAGTATACCTAGTCTCCCAATGTTGTGTATGTGACGAAAGCAGAGTTGGACGGGACACTCGACAGCATGCGGTAATGACTTGCCATATTGTGTCAAGCCATGGTCGGTCAACTTCAGCAAACAAGGTCAGCTGTCAGTGCAGTGGTCTTGGATGTCATCGGCGGTGAACGGCAGGTGTGTGGTCGGAGGCGAATACAAGGGGGCCCTGGCGCAATGCCCCCCCCCCAATGGGAAGATGGCGTCCTTCCGGCCGGAAAAAGGCGCCCCCTGTGGGAAGGCCAGAGTGCGCTCTCCCCTTGAATTTTTCAGCCAGAGGCACCCTTTGGGAGGAAACGCGCCCCTGTGAGAAGACCCGAGTGCATCCCCTCAATTGCTTAGCCAGAGGCGTCCCTCCGAGAGAAAAAGGCGGCCCTCCGGGGAGGATCGAGTGCACCCCCACCTCGCATTTTTCACCCAGAGGCGCCTCTCGGAACGCCAAACAAAATGGCGCCCCTCGGGACATGTCCCCCATGATAATTCCTGTATTCGCCCCCGTGTGTGGTGAGGAGCACTGCGTGCCGGGATATCAGCAGGTAGAGCTGCGTATTGGCTCACCAGTGGAGGTGCTCGGCGGTCAGAGTGCCGCGACTTTCGGTGACGGAACCACGGGGATCTCTGGCTACTGCACCACGGGTACCCCGGCCCGGTCATCGGACTTTGGTGACGGAACCACGGGGATCTCTGGCTACTGCACCACGGGTACCCCGGCCCGGTCATCGGACTTTGGTGACGGAACCACGGGGATCTCTGGCTACTGCACCACGGGTACCCCGGCCCGGTCATCGGACTTTGGTGACGGAACCACGGGGATCTCTGGCTACTGCACCACGGGTACCCCGGCCCGGTCATCGGACTTTGGTGACGGAACCACGGGGATCTCTGGCTACGGCACCACGGGTACCCCGGCCCGGTCATCGGACTTCGGAGAGCCGCGTCATGGGGCCCGTGGGACAACTAGGTACAGGTTGACGGGGAACGATGCAGGACCACGTGAAGCGATGCAGGACCACGGGGAGCGATGCAGGATCATGGCGAGCGATGCAGGACCATGGGAAGCGATGCATGACCACGTGAAGCGATGCAGGACCACTGGAAGCGATGCAGGAACACGGGATACCTGATTACGCGACCACCGCCACAACTATCCCCTGCCGGCATAGCTGGCGGGTTAACTGGCCGCCTGTCACTGAACCGTCAATAAGCAACACCTCGTGTGTGTGCGTCAGGTAGCCGGTCACCGAGCTGGTGTCAGCGGTGTCAGCGGTGTCAGTGGTGTCAGTGTTGTCAGCGGTGTCAGTGGTGTCAGCGGTGTCTGCGGGTGTCAGTGGTGTCAGCGGTGTCAGCGGTGTCAGTGTTGTCAGTGTTGTCAGCGGTGTCAGTGGTGTCAGCGGTGTCAGTGGTGTCAGTGGTGTCAGTGTTGTCAGGTGTGTCAGTGGTGTCAGCGGTGTCTGCGGTGTCAGTGTTGTCAGTGTTGTCAGCGGTGTCAGTGGTGTCAGCGGTGTCAGTGGTGTCAGTGGTGTCAGTGGTGTCTGCGGTGTCAGTGTTGTCAGCGGTGTCAGTGGTGTCAGCGGTGTCAGTGGTGTCAGTGTTGTCAGTGGTGTCAGCGGTGTCAGTGGTGTCAGTGTTGTCAGGTGTGTCAGTGTTGTCAGTGTTGTCAGTGTTGTCAGTGGTGTCAGTGGTGTCAGTGGTGTCAGTGGTGTCAGTGTTGTCAGTGGGGTCAGTGGTGTCAGCGGTGTCAGTGGTGTCAGCGGTGTCAGTGGTGTCAGTAGTGTCAGTGTTGTCAGGTGTGTCAGTGTTGTCAGTGTTGTCAGTGTTGTCAGCGGTGTCAGTGGTGTCAGTGGTGTCAGCGGTGTCAGTGTTGTCAGGTGTGTCAGTGGTGTCAGCGGTGTCTGCGGTGTCAGTGGTGTCAGCGGTGTCAGCGGTGTCAGTGTTGTCAGTGTTGTCAGCGGTGTCAGTGGTGTCAGTAGTGTCAGTGTTGTCAGGTGTGTCAGTGTTGTCAGTGTTGTCAGTGTTGTCAGCGGTGTCAGTGGTGTCAGTGGTGTCAGCGGTGTCAGTGTTGTCAGGTGTGTCAGCGGTGTCAGTGGTGTCAGTGTTGTCAGCGGTGTCAGCGGTGTCAGTGGTGTCAGTGGTGTCAGTGTTGTCAGTGTTGTCAGTGTTGTCAGCGGTGTCAGTGGTGTCAGTGGTGTCAGTGTTGTCAATGTTGTCAGTGTTGTCAGCGGTGTCAGTGGTGTCAGCGGTGTCAGCGGTGGCAGTGGTGTCAGTGGTGTCAGTGTTGTCAGTGTTGTCAGCGGTGTCAGTGGTGTCAGTGGTGTCAGCGGTGTCAGTGGTGTCAGTGTTGTCAGTGTTGTCAGTGTTGTCAGCGGTGTCAGCGGTGTCAGTGGTGTCAGTGGTGTCAGTGTTGTCAGTGTTGTCAGCGGTGTCAGGTGTGTCAGTGGTGTCAGCGGTGTCTGCGGTGTCAGTGGTGTCAGCGGTGTCAGCGGTGTCAGTGGTGTCAGTGTTGTCAGTGTTGTCAGCGGTGTCAGTGGTGTCAGCGGTGTCAGCGGTGTCAGTGGTGTCAGTGTTGTCAGGTGTGTCAGTGGTGTCAGCGGTGTCTGCGGTGTCAGTGTTGTCAGTGTTGTCAGCGGTGTCAGTGGTGTCAGTGGTGTCAGTGGTGTCAGTGGTGTCAGCGGTGTCAGTGTTGTCAGTGGTGTCAGTGGTGTCAGTGGTGTCAGTGGTGTCAGCGGTGTCAGTGGTGTCAGTGGTGTCAGTGGTGTCAGTAGTGTCAGTGTTGTCAGTGGTGTCAGTGTTGTCAGTGGTGTCAGCGGTCTCAGCGGTGTCAGTAGTGTCAGTGTTGTCAGGTGTGTCAGTGGTGTCAGCGGTGTCAGTGGTGTCAGTGGTGTCAGTGTTGTCAGGTGTGTCAGTGGTGTCAGTGGTGTCAGCGGTGTCAGTGGTGTCAGTGTTGTCAGGTGTGTCAGTGGTGTCAGCGGTGTCAGCGGTCTCAGCGGTGTCAGTGGTGTCAGTGGTGTTAGTGTGACCTGTCGCCGGGCGTCGGGCAGGTGCGGGACGCCACATTACCGTGCTACCACTGTCTGCCGCTGACAGGCAGATCAGTACCTGTGGCCGCCGGACTGGTTTTTCCGGCCGGGTGAGCTGTTGACGTGTGTTTGAATGCGTGTCTGGGGAATGAATGTGTGTATGTGTGTGTGGGGGTATGTGCTTGCCCGAGGTGTTTATTTACCTGTCACTGAGTACACCACTGAATCCGTACGGTACTTGTATATTACAGTGTGAACTGGAAATTAAGGGAAACATGTCCATGATATTCTTGCAGGTACATTGCAAAAGATGGCCGGTGAATCACTGCAGCAGGCAATGTGTAACCTGCTCCAGCAGACGACCTGCAATATATTGCAGCAGACTATCGCCTGCAATCTACTCCAACAGGCGATCTGCAACATAGTGCAGCAGGTATTCTATAGTTGCTGCAGCAGACAATCTGCATTTTATTGCAGCAGGCATTCTGTCGTATAATGCAGCAGGTGATCTGTAATTAGGCTCTTCAGTGCAATTGGGCAGTGCCACCAAATCGTATATCTCGGATTTTGTTTGAGGTCACAGCCAATTTTGGCCAATTTTGGGCCAATTTTCTAATTTGTGCAGTATGCATGTTCTTCTACCGTCATTTTTACATTGGTATGCATGCAGAGGCGTCAGAAGTTCTTTATCCAATTTGATTGGCCTCCGTCAAGTGGCCTGAGGTCAGGTCACGATAAGGCGCACAATGTGGGCTAAGCCTATTTATACACTGCTGTTATGTGGTTTATTTTGAGCTGCATGCCTAAAATAGTGTCAAAGGTGCATTGCAGACCTATATTACCATAATGTGCATATATCGTATGGTTTTGAGAGAAAAAAAATTATCTTTCAAAAATCGACATTTTGAGTTTCGAAATATGTTTAACTAAAAAGTAGTGCCATTTTCGGACCCAATTCGTCGAGGACTTTCCAATAGTGTCTCGTTTGTTTTCGTGAGCCGCTTACTTTGGAACTTGGACTTAATCGGGTTTTTAATGACCGCAGACGGAGTGTGAGGATCGACCGGGAAGACGAGGTTAAGATTCCTCGCTTTTTTAATGTAACTGAAACCAGTTTTAGCTGAATATAAATCGTACCTGAATGGTGGCCGATAGCGAGTTGTGTTAGAGGGGACGATGTCTGACTGGCTATCTGTGGCGCCTGGGACAGCCGAGGTCACCATTTGCCGGTCATTGCTGTTTGCACTATCCGTGACCGACCTGCCCTCTGTTGTCAATTGACAAGTTGAACGCCTCGAAATGTAAATCGATCTCGTTTACCCGACTTTGCCAGCCCGTTATGTGCACACTACACATACAGTGGCGATATTCACCAGCTGGAAAGTTGTTTTGTATTGCGGTGTGCATCTCGACCCAAAACTAACGTTTGAAGATCATGTCGACTTTGTGGCTCGAAGAACAAACCATAATCTAGGCCGGCTTACTCGTTCCTTCTAGCGCCCAAAAATCCTGCCAAGACGAAACCCTGATCCACATGCTATCATCTGTACGTTTAACGCGAACGTCAGATCCGCTGTGGAATATTGCAGTGCAATTTGGGCTGCAACCATGCCTTTTGCCGAAACTGATTTTACTCGATTGGGGCGCATTCAACATAAATTCCTGATGTGGCTCGCTGTTCATTCTACGCCCTAGTATCGCCCCATTGCGCCTATGGACTCCAGCAGCCTGTTTTCTCGTCTCTCCGCTCTTCCCTGTCCTCTCACCGTACCCAGCAGGATCTAGCAGCCTCCTACATCAAAGGTCTCCACGAAATATTTGATTGCTCTGGGCCTGCGGCGATGTTCAGTCTTCCATCCCCAGCAGACTGCGTCGTAACCCATCGCTATTTCATGTTTCGCTTGCGCGAGTAAACACGGTGGAAAATGCTTCTTCTTGGCACGACTCTCGATTAGATGTAATGCACTCCTGACGTTTGCACGATACTTAAATTTTATTTGCATGGTATCTGTCAGACTTGGGATTAGATAGTACGTAATCAGTCTGAATGCGTGATTGTGGACGTATGCGCGTCTGTGTCGTTGTTTTGTGTATTATTTATTATCCGTCGTAAACGTCCTCGACTGCATTGGTAAATTGGATTTGCATCTGTTGATGCTCACACCAATAAACTAAATGAGACTAATCTAAGCTGCGGCAGGCGATCTGTATTCCACTTCAGGTGACCTCCGATTCACCGCAGCAGGTGATCTGTCTTTCACCGTGATCCACTGCCTTAGGCAATATGTGATCCTGGCTGATTTGTGATCTGCCGGTGTGACTGCTGCAATGGCTTTACTCGATCAAAGCCAATCGCTGATCGAGCATGTCCAAGCTATGTGATTCAATACCTCTATTCATCATTCAAAATTGACATCCCTCATTCCCATACCAATTAATTAAACCGATAGCTGTGCGAGGATCGGCTTCAATCCTCGCCCCTCCCACTTCAGCTAAAACTGTGAAATCTTCCCGTCAGGCTACCTCAGGTAGCGTAATGCGTTCCAGGCAATACAAATGCACCCATGTCTGTTGTTTATTGTCACCGTTATCAGACCACATGCACAAAATGAGCAATTATATGGCCTTCCATCATACAAGTAGTCATAAAATACAAGTGCAAAGTGAAGTACAACAGATGAAGTACACGTGAGAAACAGGTAGACAGAGTGACCACACAAAGCATGATAGACAAGAGTAGGGACGACATCAAAGATGAGGAAAAACCAATCAAGAAAAATACACGTACACACACTGACCAGGTTGGGTTTCCTTTAACATAGTTACTGTGTGAAATGCCGTTTCAGTTTCCACTCGAAATACAGAAACTGAAATAGCGTTCAGGTCATCTGATGTGACATGTGTGTTGTACGCTGCACGCCCGATGTAGAACGCTCGTTTTCCGGAGTTTATCTTGATGCGTGGGAGGTGCAGCATGCCGGACTGTCTGGTGCAACGAGATACGACGTCTGACGTCTCGGTTGTGGGCGACCTGTCTGGATAGTGAGATGGGCTCTTGTGACATAAGTATCTTGTGGAGGAGGCACACATCGTGATACGCGGCGAGATCAAAGGCTTACTCCAACGGATATTTCTTGTGACATGAGATGTGGCCAAACCCTTTGCGACCGGAAATCACACTCGCAGCAAAGCTGATGATTTTCTGAACTTCGGTCATCTTTGCCTGCGCTGCACTGCCGTACATCTCGACGCAGTATCTGATGTATGATATCACTAGCGCATCAATGATCACAGACGGCAACCAGACAGGCAAACAGTGTTTGGCGTGAAGCAGGCCGATCAGTATGCCGCTGCATCTCGCCGCGACAAGCGAATTGGCGTACGCTTCCCAGGTCATATTCAAGTTCATCAAGACTACCAGGTTTTTCACGAGTTTGGAAGGTACAAGTGTCTGATTCGCAAAAGTCACAGCAACTGGATGTGCAATGGCAATCCGACTACGTTATCCACCAAGTAAAATCAGTTCGTTTTTTCCTGCGTTCACCTACATGTTCATGCTGGAGGAACCTACATGCTACATCCTCATGCTGGAGGAGCCATGAGCACAGCATCACATCTCGCGCGAGTTCCTGCGTGACTGTCATCTCGGCGAGTCTGTTCCGGCTGCCTGTGATTGCCTCTGATTGCCAGCTGTTCGTCGTCGGCAAAACGTCGGCAGCTGCGTCGTCGGCAAGACGTCGGCAGCTGCGTCGTCGGCAAGACGTCGGCAGCTGCGTCGTCGGCAAGACGTCGGCAGCTGCGTCGTCGGCAAGACGTCGGCAGCTGCGTCGTCGGCAAGACGTCGGCAGCTGCGTCGTCGGCAAAACGGACGACTGAAAGTTTGAATCCGTCATGTTATGCTGGGACATGGCATGTCATGTCGTTACTAGCGATATTTTAAGGCAATGAGCCCATGTACGATCCCTGGAACGCTCCTATGGGTACATCCAGGGGTTCAGAAAGCTTGTCACCTAGCCGAACAAACAACAGTCCGTGTCCGCCAATTGTCCGCCGACATGTGAAGTCTGCCTACATTTTGCCTGCCTACATTTTGAAGTCAGCTTGGATTGTCTCTCATCCTACCTCAAGCGACACTTCGTGAACTTGGACATCGGTGTTTATTATGGAAAGAAGCAAGGGAGCATCCAAGTGCCCCAAATGGATGAGACCGGAGATCGCAAAACACAACAAATATATTACCACCGTACCGCATTTGTGGGGGGGGGGGGGATTCGAGAGGGGTGGAAGAATTTGGGATTTTGTCATCCTCTTGAGTTCTGTCCTCTTCATGTTTTAACGTACCACTTTAGAACCGTCTGTGCTATAAATCCCTCTGTCTCTGCGACTTCTCATTTCTGCCGTTTTTGTGCGCTTTGTAAAAAGGAATTCGTGCTAGCTGTACACTCGCCTACAGTGCAATGTTCTAGGGTACCTTTACTATGGCTGGCCACTAGGAACGTAGGCTGTGTCGCTTCATACCAATAATTACTGGTAGGCTGCGCCGCTTCACAGTTATGCGTTGCGTGACAGTCTACAAGATCCACCACTGGTCAGCCGTAGGTATTCGCTTGTGCGGTCGTCACGTGGTCATTTTCCCTGCAGCCATGCAGTGAGAAACACGGGTCTACGCTGTTCCCACCCTGCTTTCCTCAGTCTGCCAAACAACATTGGCAGTTCAGCGAGCGGTCCACCACCGGACCCCTGAAGACAAGCAGCATTTGATCCCTGTGGATTTTGGGCTAAGGCAACACAGAATGAGCTGGAAGTGTTGGAAGGAGCTCGGTTGCAAAGGATGTAGCGAAAGGAGAGGGGAGGTTTTTGATGTCAACGGAGCATTCTCTTACCCTAAAATAATAATAAAATGTTGAACTTTTACACTTTTTAGAAACTTAGTTCGAATTCTTGCTGGGGTGACTTTATAAACCAGGATCCAATTGCTAAACAGACCTTATTGCGTGAGCCCTGGCCGCATCACCCGATCCATGAATTGCAGTTCTATAGTATAAATTTGGCAAAACGCTTCAGGTGCCGCTAATGCATTCACATGGCCACCCCGGTAGCTCGCTCTCGACATTATCGTGCCAGTTGCCAACTGACCCTCCCAGCCAGGGGCTAAAAGCGAGCGCGTGAAGCGACTCGAACCCCATCTTGCCAGGACAGAGGAGACCAGCGCAGGCCAGTGCCCCAAGTCAACTGAGCTACCGGCGCGGCGAATCCCTAGACCGCACTTGCTTGCTTAAATCAGATTCATCGACAAACCGACTAATAATGATTAAAATACACCTGTTTCATTGAACATCATACATTTTTGAGCGTACGGCCAATGTTGTATGCTAAATAATTATGTATTGTGCATGCATTGTGTACTGTATTTGAAGCGACATATTCAGATTTCAACGTGGATAAAATATTGCTTCAAGCGGATACCATCCAACTATTTTACGATAAGAAGTGGTTATTTTATATTGCTTCAGCACGAAATGTAACCGGGCCATCCGTCGTTCTTGGTGCACAGTTAGGCGTTACGTGACAGTCTACCAGATTGACCATGGGCCAGTGTCCATGGATGGAAATCTGCCTCTTCGATGATCACGTGACCATTTGCTCTGCAGCCTTTAAAAGTACAGGCAGGTCAGTGATGTTACTGCATTTGCGCCTCAGTTGCACCGACAGCATTGGATCGTTTATAACGCAGACATGGGCTACCGCTTAAATTATTTTGTAAAGGGAAAACTAGCCAACTTCAAGGAACTAGGATTCCATAACAGTGAATGCGACAGAAGAATTGGAAGGAGCGCACAGACGGTGACGAAGTGGTGAAACCGTTATCAGGTCGAAGGCGAGGTGCGTACGATGACAAGGGAAGGTTCTGGCCGCAAGCGTACAGCCATTATAGAGGAAGATACTGCAATTGTTGAGGTGAGTATTTAATTTTAGCCGGTATCACTCTTGCAAGTATAATTGCATGGCATTTAAATATATGCAATATGTTTAGGAGCATTGCTGACTCTTCGCAGCTAGGACATGCTCAGGATGTCAATGCTTATTGGCTTATTATCGTACTTTGTGCAGTCTGAGCCTTTCCAACCAATCGTGACGTGTGATAATGCTGTGTATAATTACGTTTGGGATCAGTATCCCATGGAAGCCTCGGACATTTTCTTTTCTTTTCAATTACAACAGTGGCGCCGTATGCATGGGTTGAGATGCTGAAAAACAAATGTTGGATGTGAGCGATTGGTTCAAAGGCGTTTTGAAGTAAATTTGTACAGACGATGCCCATTCAATCGCATAATGCCCATAGGCTTTATGCGAAAGCTCAGCAGATTTGAGGTGGGGCTGAAACCATCGTTGAATGGATAGATACACTCATTTAACGCGCGAAATTTAAAGCATATAGGTGTGTAAATATTCATATATATATACACACATATATATATATATATATATATATATATATATATATATATATATATATATATATATACAGGGTGTCCATAAAGTCTCTTTACAATAAAAAATATACATATTACAAAGGCAATTGATGGGGTGTTTTTATCAGATTTGTTCAATGTAATCAGTGGTTATCAAGGTATTTAATCATATTGCATATGTGCTTTGCAGCTACCATGTTGGTGGAAGAGGTTCTGTTAAATGAAACCCTAAAAAATGGCTACTCCAGAAGATGGCTTCCACAACGGTGGATTGGAAGGGATGGCCCATTCCCTGACCACATCGTGCCCGAGATATCACTCCCCTGGACTTCTTTTTTATGGAGTTATCTTAAAGATATCGTGTATCGTACAAAGATACTGGTAATCAACGACCTGAAGCAAAGGATCACTGACGCCATTGCGACCATTGATGAGGCTATGCTACAGCGAACATGGCAGGAAATCTTCAATATCAAATTCAAATCAAATTAAAGTTCGTTCAACTTCAAATCTTCAATATCTACTTCTCATTTTGTAATCACAGCCAGTGGGGACTGAGTGGCACGCACGCATGGTCGCTATTGCCGTGTGTTTTTCGTCGATGTGATTAACACAGCCAGCTTCAGAGAAGTGTTTAAAGCGTAACACAACAAAGGGAACAGTCCGGCATAATTATGTTCGCATGCGAATCGATATCGCACGCACGCCATGGCTATGACCAGGTCAGGCCACTGGTTGCTGCTATTGTATGGTAACAGCCCGGGTATAATGGAACATGCTTGACCTCTAAATGTGATCGAGATAATTGTGTTACCGGCACGGCAAAAACGGTTCATTTCACTTAACCCTCGAATTCACAGCCTGATGAACCGTGGTTATCGCCCAATAAAGAACTCCTTAGCTCCAGCCATAAACACTGCCCGAGGATGCAATGAAGTAAAAGTTCAAACAACGCGGTGTTGGCGGTTGAAGGAATAGTCCATGTATTACATTGCCTGAAAATGTGCACTATTGGCTGCCAAACTATCCCTGCAACCAAAAGAAATGTACATGTGTTCAGCCGACACAGGCATTTTGCATGCAGATTAGCATGGATAATTGGCACGTGCACTCCGGTGATCGCATAAGACGTGCGCATTGGTAGTTGGTTCATTCTTTACGATGATTTAATATTACATCCCTAACACGAAACGGTCATTTTTGTGGCGCAGACATAAAGTAAAGCTCTGAGGAACTTCCCGAAGTATTATCATGCTGAAAGTAGGCTAGAAAGTAGGCTAGAAAATAGGCTAGAAATTAGGCTAGAAAGGCTCATAGCAGTTGTGTGACGCACAATGTTTAGCGAATGCTTCTCACGCCCAGAAGATTCTGTCGAAAGCCTTGCACAAGTATCATGATAGCCTCCCCAGCCCACAATGCTGTACTGGCATCAGAGCCATGATAGCCTCCCCAGCTCACAATGCTGTGCTGGCATCACAGTCATGATAGCCTCCCCAGCCCACAATGCTGTACTGGCATCAGAGCCATGATAGCCTCCCCAGCTCACAATGCTGTGCTGGCATCACAGTCATGATAGCCTCCCCAGCTCACAATGCTGTGCTGGCATCACAGTCATGATAGCCTCCCCAGCTCACAATGCTGTACTGGCATCAGAGCCACGATAGCCTCCCCAGCTCACAATGCTGTGCTGGCATCAGAGCCACGATAGCCTCCCCAGCTCACAATGCTGTGCTGGCATTACAGCCATTCTGTCAGAAGCCTTGTTCAAGCATCATGATAGCCTCCCCAGCTCACAATACTGTGCGGGCATCAGAGCCATGATAGCCTCCCCAGCTCACAATGCTGTGCTGGCATCAGGGCCACGATCCTCGTCACCCAATCCCTGGACCAATGATTGGATTACGGAGTGTTTACTGAACACCCGCACGAACCTGCTGCTCCTGTACATAACTACGTGGCGCACATTGTAGAACGGCACCGAGCACACTGAGCCCACATCACAGGACACCTGCGAGCACACCGAGCCCACATCACAGGACACCTGCGAGCACACCGAGCCCACATCACATGACACCTGCGAGCACACCGAGCCCACATCACATGACACCTGCGAGCACACCGAGCCCACATCACATGACACCTGCGAGCACACCGAAACCACACCACAAGGTACCTGCGAGCACACCGAGATCATATGGACACATGTGATCTCGTGAAATTTCGTGAGCTGAGACCACACAGGTACTTGCGAGCACACTGAGCCCACAACACAGGATGCCTGCGAGCACACCGAGACGGCATCACATAATACCTGCGAGCAGCCTGAGTTCACGTCATATGATTCCTGCGAGCACAGCAAGACCACGTCACAGGATACCTGTGAGCACGCTGAGCCCACGTCACATGATACCTGCGAGCACACTGAGCCCACATCACATGATACCTGCGAGCACACTGAGACTACATCACAGGATGCATGCGAGCACATCAAGACCACATCACAGGATACCTGCGAGCACACTGAGCCCACATCACATGATACCTGCGAGCACACTGAGACCACATCACATGGTGCCTGCGAACACATTGAGCGCACATCACAGGATACCTGTGAGCTCTCAATGACACACGACCAGCCTGGCGCAGGTCAGCCGGCGAGACCGCGCCGTGCCTCTGACGAGACGACCTCGCCAGCAGCTCGTCAGAGCCGGCGGCTGACGACTGACGAGACCGCGCCGTGCCTCTGACGAGACGACCTGGCCAGCGGCTCGTCAGAGCCGGCGGCTGACGGCCGGCGAGACCGCGCCGTGCCTCTGACGAGACGACCTCGCCAGCAGCTCGTCAGAGCCGGCGGCTGACGGCCGGCGAGACCGCGCCGTGCCTCTGACGAGACGACCTCGCCAGCAGCTCGTCAGAGCCGGCGGCTGACAGCCGGCGAGACCACGCCGTGCCTCTGACGAGACGACCTCGCCAGCAGCTCGTCAGAGCCGGCGGCTGACAGCCGGCGGCGGGACGGTGAATACAATTAGCACGTCAGCACGGCCGGCGATTACGCTCAGATGAGGGATTGGTCGTGTCGGCCGTGCGGCGCGTGCAAACAATGCACGGCCGAGTGGGAGGAGCGCGGCGGCACGCGGCCGCCGACTCACACGGCAGCATCACACACACACAGCCGCTCACTGACACCGCATCATCACACACCCTCCCGCCGGCTGCCAGGGCGCCGCCGCCGCCGCACGCAGCCGCCTCATCTCACACAATGCCACCATCGGTCAGATTGGTGCGGCTCGCCGGCTGATTGTGACGCCCGCCTGCGTAATGAGGCATAGTGTGTGTCGAGATTGGCCGAGGTTTGGCGGGCGGGACGAGCGTGACCTCACGCGTGTGGTGGTGCCGGCTGGGCGATACCGCGGCCAGTTCCTGGGAGGATGGTCACATCGCCAGCGGTGGTACGGCGTGGTCGGCTGTTCTCTGTTGTTGGCCAGGACGTCAGAGCTGAATACCTGACCACCGTCACCGCTTCCATCGCCAGCGGTGGTACGGCGTGGTCGGCTGTTCTCTGTTGTTGGCCAGGACGTCACAGCTCAATACCTGACCACCGTCACCGCTTCCATTGATCGGAGCCACCAACCTCTCCAATTCGTGGTCTGATTTAACAATCTGGATGGTGTTGGGACCATGGTGAATTGTCGGCGCAATGACTAAATATATTTTTTTCCAACTTAGATGTAGGTGAAAATGCCTGTCCATCAGAAGCCCGATGCCAACGCATATTTACAACTCTGAGTTATTATGGAATGCTAGAAATTAGGACATGAAAAACGTTTCATGAAAGACCATTATTGGTAATGCACATTTTGTGTGTACCTTTCACGCGCATGCAGTTCAATTTAGATGACGAAAAATATAAAATGATCAGATGATGAGAATCTAATGATAAACATAGACTGCACTCATCGAATCACTTCGCTATATCGCCCTGGAAGTCCTTATATGCCACCATCATGCTATCTGTCAGGGGTGCTCTCAGGGGCATTGATCTAACTCGAATACACGATGGTCACCTATCCATCCGCATACCTATCATACCTATCATACCTATCCGCAAAATAATCAAACATGAATGATACAGACATGATTGCATAAGCATGACTTACCTACTGGCAAATAACTTCGGTGTTCGTGTCGTGCTGCCTCGTTGCCCTGCTGCCCTGACTCATGACCAGCCGGCCAGCTGAAGCCGTACATTTACAGGACGTGTGACAGTGCGTCTGGCCGAATGGCATAAACCGCTGGGTAACACGCCGAATATCTTGAAAAAGCATCAGCGAAATCGATGTCAGCGATAAGGGCTGCGATAAGGCGCCCTCAGCACGCGACGATGGCCATGGGGAGCCCTCGGGAGCCCTCGGGAGCCCTCGGGAGCCCTCGATAGGGGCTGGCGCCCTCAGCACGCGACGATGGCCATGGGGAGCCCTCGGGAGCCCTCGGGAGCCCTCGGGAGCCCTCGATAGGGGCTGGCGCCCTCAGCACGCGACGATGTCCATGGGGAGCCCTCGGGAGCCCTCGGGAGCCCTCGGGAGCCCTCGGGTGGCACCTGACGAAATGGCTGGCGGCGGTAGCCATTTTGTTTCCATCGCACTGTTGGGGTCTGCAGTACCCCACCAATAGCTACCGAGAGTTCTGCATCACGTCTTTCACCGGTATCGTCAGATTTGGGCGGTATGAGGCTCTGGCCAGCTTTGGACTCTGATGTTTTTTTTTGCATTTATTCGTGCATAACTAGTGATATTAAACGTTATGGTGATGATGATGACGATATGAGATTTAGCTACATGAGCTGTGCGGTGTGACGGGCTGACACAGCACTCGTCGAGGGAGACAGGTGCCACGTCAGTCGCCGCCGACCTCTCCCAGGCAGACGGCGGCGGTCGGCGGCTGGCCGTACGGGCAGGAGCTGCTGTAAGCCCATGCTCAGCACCGAATCACTCAGCCCGACTGAGATGAGCGATGTCTCTGTCCAGCGGCGGCTCATTTATTCCGGCTGCGTCAGCGCAGTGGCGCACTCAGGAGCTCTGACCCGGGAGTCACGTGCACCCCTCAGATGTCCGACGCTGCTCTGATGGACGGCGCGGCAGTGTTATCGTCTGAAAGTTATCGATGAAAAGTATGTGGTTGGCTGCTACACTGCTGGTCTTGTGTACACTCCTGCTGGTAACTAAGTGCCGTTGTCGCCCAGTCATGTATCAGGAAAATGGCTGGTACTCCAGTATCTGGGGCAGTACTGCGGTAAGTGTTGCCTTCGCCAGACCAGCAATGAAAAGTGTCGACATTGCCCTGTGAGATGATGTGCGGCCATGTGTTGCGGTCACTCACACGCACTGCTACACCAGAGATGATGTGAGATGATGTGAGATGATGTGAGATGATGTGAGATGATGTGCGGCCATGTGTTGCGGTCACTCACACGCACTGCTACACCAGAGATGATGCGAGATGATGTGAGATGATGTGCGGCCATGTGTTGCGGTCACTCACACGCACTGCTACACCAGAGATGATGTGAGATGATGTGCGGCCATGTGTTGCGGTCACTCACACGCACTGCTACACCAGAGCACGCGTCTTTTTTGCTCTTCCGGAATCAGCGAGCGTGGTTTCTGGAGATAAAAAAACAACCTTGGTAGAGGTCAGAAATATATCAGATATGAGGCTAATTATTGTAGCTGATCATAACAAGAATATTGGTTATTGTAATAATAAGAGTGACACATGACAGGGACAAGCTTCATGTAGATCAGCACACAATTTGCCGAGGCACAGGAACAAAGTCGTGTCAGTTCTGGATGCTATTAGTGCATTCTGTTCCAATCTCGCACCTAAGATAATATAAGAAGGCAAAGAGTTGTGGTCGTCCAGTTTCGGTTTTTTATCATGTGATTCTTGCGAAATGCTTGTTTCCCACTAGGCCTTTTGACAAAAATTGCATCGCACGTCCCTTATCAAGAATGCAGCCTGTGCGCCCCACTAGACCAGAGCTTGTGCTAGCATGTTAAATGAGGGAAATTATCTCGCATTGACCACGTTCAGGCCCTGAGTTTGCATGCAAAATGTCCAGAGCTTCGCCTACCTCCTCCACTGAGATAACTTCTCCACGTGGTCAAGATTCTGATATGAGAACTCATTATTGACACCTGATTAAAGAACACCTTGCTTCCTTAGTGATTATTATCGATATCTGCGTTCACACGAGCTTTCCTACTCAAATAATGGAGGTGCTCGTTGTCATCGGAAGGCCTATTTCACGTTCGAGTGAGTCGTGTTGGTGCGCTTTACCTGTGACCTACCGCTACATCTGTGCACGCATCGTTTGTTATTGAAGAGCATCAATTAAGAAATGCATTTAAATTATACACCAGCAGCGTTGGAACTGCCAAAAAGTAACCAGAAGTTAGAAACATCCGGCCAACCTACCACACCACAAAAGTCTCCTCAGACTTCGGCCACTTCATTTCAGACTCCGAATGTTCCATTTTCTCTTTTTTCCGAAAACGTGCCATCAACCTAAGCTCGACTAGCTTCTTTAGTTCCCTTGCGAAATGAAAGTTGCACTAAAAGTAGAGCTGAGTGGCATGTGAAGAGAAAAGAAGCAAACAATGAAGCAGCACGAGGATACACAAAATCAACAAGCAATCCGGCGGCATTCGCATTATCGGGTAATGATACTGGTATGTCAATGCATGACGTGTTCCATTGCTACGTACATGATCTTTTGGTGTGCATGAAACTGTTGGAGATTACTTCAGATTTTATTTACTTTTAATCACTTAATAACATGACTACTTAGTTCAGATGTTTGATGAAAACAAAATTGCAATTATTTTAAATTAGCTTTATCGGTGTTTTCAAAATCATAATTTTCTCAATGAGCCATTTCGGCTAATCTTCAGCGCCGCTTTAGGCGCCATAAGCCAATTGGCGAGACAAGTGTTGTCACTGACTGGATCATTGTGATATCTCTAGCATACGTGCATGCGATACTAAGCTCATCTAGCGATGATTGACCAAAAGAAGCTGTGGGGTGCACGGTGACAACTTCGGTAGTGTGCACAAGAACACTAGTAGTGCTCGAGCATTTTCAACTAGTCGTGACGTCCCGCTCCCGTGCATATGTATCAGACGGCCTCGTCTATGGTAAGGAAACTTGTGCTATTTGCTAGACAACGTCTTCGGTGATTTTCCCACTGGGGACATTTGAATACTTGACACGTGCATTTGCGTTGTTGAGCACTAACTGATAACCATGTGCGATCCACATAGTGGCATATTTTAGTTCCTGTAATTACCTCTGCGTTGTTGAGCATTAGCTACTAACTGTATGGCATGAACATGGGGGCATAGTTCAATCGCTGTAATTACCGCAGCGTTGTTGAGCATCTACTAATAATTATGTGTCATAAACATGCGGGCATAGTTCAGTCGCTGTAATTACCTCTGCGTTGTTGAGCATTAGCTACTAACTATATGGCATGAACATGCCAGCATAGTTCAGTCGCTGTAATTACCGCAGCGTTTTTGAGCATTTGCTAATAACTATGTGGCATGAACATGGGGGCATAGTTCATTCGCTGTAATTTTCGCAGCGTTGTTGAGCATTTGCTAATGACTATGTGGCATGAACACGGCGGCATATTTTAGTCCCCATAATTGCCGCCAGAGGCGCTGCCGATCAGATGGCAGGCGGCCGGCCGCAATAAATACCATCACTGGTATTATTTTCATTACGAGAGGAAATGGACAATTTCCTTGCTTAGCATACTTGCGAATAAAATAAACTGAACTATGTTGACCCACACCGGCAGTAAACGCTCCATTGTATACGTGGATATTGGTTGTAATAAAACACGTCAAGCTCACCGATCGCGAGGTATGTTTAGAAGTGTCCAATGTCGCGACTGTATCGAACGACACAGCTATACTGTGGGTTCCCTGTCAGATACATAAAACAAATGAATCCTTTGACATGCTCGGCATCATAAGTTCGGGACTGTAAGTTGGCGAGGGGAGCGGGTGACCAACGACTGGGGGATATGTCGGCTCCAGTTCGCTACATATGCACATATTTACTCTCAATATCGACACAGGGACGTCAGATATTTCCATATTGGCCCGATATTTGAGGATACATGAAACTGAAGCAATGGTACGAGCTAGACCAGACCTGATAGTGCAGCTCCTCTTCAATAGCGATCAGCATGATTTCACGTAGGTATACAGACACACCAATGAGGAAGACTTCCAAGTCTAGAAGTGCACCCATCAGTATGTAGGTAAAATAATTGGGCTTGTTACAGATGACACAGTGCATAGCCCAGACCCGCCCACGTATTCCCCGGGTATGCATTTGAATATTGCACACCCGCATCAACATTATCTCTGTTTTCGTGAAGTGCAGATACTCTCATGCAGGCGCAGCTCGGCATCACGAAGCGCTTACTGCTCTGCAAGCATTTGTCCGCCTGATAAATTTCTCACGGTGCACATTGCTCCTGTGGGCCTCTTGTTCTCATCTGAGGATTGCGCTGTGCCCTTGTTGCATTGCTGTGCCATCCGCTTGTGCTCATATGAGGTCTGTGCTGAGCCCTTGTTGTAATGTTGTGCCATGCGCTTGTGCTGATATGAGGAATGTGTTGTGCCCTTGTTGTATTACTGAGCACAAGCGCATGGCACAACAATACAACAAGGGCTCATATGAGGAATGGGTTGTGCCCTTGTTGTATTACTGAGCAGTCCGCTTGTTGTATTACTGAGCAGTCCGCTTGTTCTCGTATGAGGAATGTGTTGTGCCCTTGTTGTATTACTGAGCAGTCCGCTTGTTCTCGTATGAGGAATGTGTTGTGCCCTTGTTGTATTACTGAGCAGTCCGCTTGTTGTATTACTGAGCAGTCCGCTTGTTGTATTACTGAGCAGTCCGCTTGTTCTCGTATGAGGAATGTGTTGTGCCCTTGTTGTATTACTGAGCAGTCCGCTTGTTCTCGTATGAGGAATGTGTTGTGCCCTTGTTGTATTACTGAGCAGTCCGCTTGTTCTCGTATGATGACTGTGCGGTGTCCTTGTTGTAACACTGTGCCGTCCTATCGACTCGCAGGTATAAGATACACTTTAGCGAAGCCACCGAACAGTGCGTGAAATGTTTCTTGTGAACATAGGACCAAAGCGTTAGAATATAACGACTTTCATTGTCTGACAGCACAAATTCTGACAGTATATGACAAGTTCCCTGTGCTTCGGAGCAATGAATTCCGCAATCATCTGCAGAGCAACGCTACATCTGGCGTAAATAACTTATCCGATGCATCCTGCACGCTCGAGGTGCTACGATGCCAAGAGCATGTTGTTCCGCAAGTGATCCATGTGCAATCACTTTACTTTTCTTCTTAGGTCTGACTCACCAGTCAGGCCCGCATTAGGATCTACAGCGTGATATATAAAGCCACATGATAAACACACACCTGACAATCTCGGATGTTGTTCGGCACGGTGCTGAGCGGGGCAGGTCTGGATTGTCGTTCGGCACGATACTGAGCGGGGCAGGTCTGGAATGTCCGCCCCTAACCGGTTCACGAACTTCACACTAGTCGCAGAGAGAACCACCTCTCAAGGCATCGCATGCAGAGGAAATCACCAACCCGCTGCCAGGACAGGGAGCGGCTGGGGGAACTCACCAGCCCGTCACCATGACAGGGAGCGGCTGGGGGACCCACCAGCCCGTCACCATGACAGGGAGCGGCTGGGGGACCCACCAGCCCGTCACCATGACAGGGAGCGGCTGGGGGACCCACCAGCCCGTCACCATGACAGGGAGCGGCTGGGGGACCTCACCAGCCCGTCACCATGACAGGGAGCGGCTGGGGGACCCACCAGCCCGTCACCATGACAGGGAGCGGCTGGGGGACCCACCAGCCCGTCACCATAACAGGGAGCGACTGGGGGACCCATCAGCCTGTCTCCAGGACAGAGAGCGACTGGGGGACCCATCAGCCCGTCACCATGACAGGGAGCGGCTGGGGGACCCACCAGCCCGTCACCATGACAGGGAGCGGCTGGGGGACCCACCAGCCCGTCACCATGACAGGGAGCGGCTGGGGGACCCAACAGCCCGTCACCATGACAGGGAGCGGCTGGGGGACCCACCAGCCCGTCACCATAACAGGGAGCGGCTGGAGGACCCAACAGCCATCAACACAGGAGCGGCTGCCTGAGGCTGGTCGGCACGCTTGCTGCAGCTGCTCAGAAGGTAGTTATTAGTTGTGACTGCCACTTCATTACGTGAACAGTTTGCATGGCGTGTTGGCTGTGAGTGGACCCATGAAGAGGAATTGGCGGTGATATTCAACTCTTCTGCATTCTGCGGGTGACCGCAGTATGCAGAAGAGCGGTGGCGGGCGTGGTGGATTGCGGATAAATAATTTGGTGGAGTGGTGACTCTGAGTAAAAGAAGATCTGACGAATAGGAAGTCAGTTCTATGGACTAACATTAGATGTAGCCAGTGTCCCTGTGCCGGAACAAGCCACATTTGCATGTGGCTTGTTCCGATGATGACGCAGCCAGATTCCTGCGAATAATGAGGCGCGCTGATGACACTGGATCTCTCATTGCCGTTACACTGAATGGTAATCAAGGTCGATGTCAGGAACAGATAAATATTGTTTCGTGGGCCGTCTATGTCATAAACAACTATATGTTGTAGTTCTTGATGTTCCAACTTTTCAATTTCAAGTTCCATTCCCTTTATTGTTGGAACGTGAGGTACTTCGTTCCAATTTGGACCGTCATTTGTATGTTTCAAGACAACCACGTTCAATAATGTAATGTTGGCAACAGCTAAAGGTATACTTAGCATGCTAACATTTCATAATGACTTAGGAGCCACGTGCGCGTGAATATTAATTCATCTGCTTGCTTCGTCGCACCTTAATTCACCGTCGGTTCCCCATCCCTTCTCAGCTAGTGAAGCCTTTGCAACAGGTTTGGAATGCATTCGTGAAAAAAAATTCCAGCCTTCGATCTGCAAGAAGGCAGGCGTTGTGTTTTGAATGGACTTCGTTTCAGCACTAATTTTCGTATGGCCTACACTT
>JAOTOM010001783.1:0-79964 GCA_034440615.1 Ashinkailepas kermadecensis | reverse complement strand
ATGTCAAGCAAAATTTCCACCAGCTTCGGTCTCGATAACGCCATGTTCCCTTTATCTTTACTGACGAATCTAAGAATGCTAACACTACAGGAAACGTCATAGTTTCGGGTACACATACAACACAACATCGCCTACCAAACGGAATTTGTATTTTCATCGCCGAATTACACGCCATTCTGATTGCCCTTCGTTATATTCGTAATCGTTTCCTTTGTCACCCCATGCTCAGCGTTGTTATTTGCTCTGACTCAAAATCTGTTCTTCAATCACTTTCTTCACTTTCTTTTTCACACTATTGCCATATTGTCATCTATGACACACTTCAAACACTTTACATGATGGGCGTGAGGGTCCGTTTCCTGTGGGTGTCCAGCCACTGCGGCATCCCAGGAAACGAAGAAACCGACAAATTAGCTAAAGAATCATTACAACTTCCAAACATTACAGAAATTCCACCACATTTTGACGGCATTAAATCATCAATACAACAGATAATTCGACATTTTTGGACTCAAAACTGGACACAAAACACAAACCATACACAATTACGACTCATCAAGCCTACTGTTGAACCATGGGCATCATCTTTTTCAAAAACCGACACGAAGAAAAGTCCTATCACGTTTACGCATCGGCCATACTTTTCTTACCCATCGATATATCTGCACAACTTCACCTCGACCTTCATGCCCATCATGCAACACACATCTTACAGTCACACATATACTCCTACACTGTCAACAATACCATGGCCCGAGAAGAACACTTATCAGCTACTGCCGGACACACAACATTGCCTTTTCTTTACCCACACTACTGGGAGATCAACACCCTTTTCTAATCAAACTACCTTTCATCTTTCTCCGACAAACAAACTTGCTCCAGGAACTATAATCTGACCTTTACAGCATAACATTTTTATTTATTTTTTCACGGCACGAAATAGCCTGAGGAGGCCGAAGTGCCTATTTAAAAATACAAAAACGAACCAATGGTCTCAAGTAAACCGGCATAACATCAGCTGCCTTCTGATGGCATACTCGACTCTTTTTTTCATAGATATCTAACCCTGTCATTTTTCACCTTTTGACATGAAGCTTTCCGGTATTATTGAGGTTCTGGCATGGTTCGATGTACGTCAAGCGCCGAGTGTAGCTGCCCAGAGGATCCGTAGGGCCGCCGTGCGGCGAACAACAAAAACAAAGTTCCAGTCCTGATCAATAATAAGCAACATCGGCTCTGCCACGCCAGAATGATGTAGGAAGCTCACGGTTATAGATGCATTATTTCCATTGAACGCCCATAAGCGTAATGTTCTCAAGCAATATCGAGAAAACCTGTCGGCCTCAACTCCAATGGAGGCGGAAATCATGCCAGGCACATGGCCTATCGTTTCAAAACCGAAAATATGCCAGTAACTTTGGCGTTGGGGCCCATTAACGTTACAGGTATGGTTCCACGCCCCGCCATATCCACGAATGGCGGGCGGTCGGCGGCGGCCCCCGTCTATGGTGGAGAGTAGTTCCAGAAGGCAGTACGCAAAGTAACAATATGCACAATATATGGCAATGAAATCAACGTCTGAAGGCAAGCTAACTTTCATAAATGTACTTCGTATCATATTCTATTGAGACAGAGTATCTTAAATCGTAACTATATTCTTCGCGCACACACCAGTGGGCACCCGGCCGCGCTTGTCGTGGGCGCATATTTCAGATTTCTTGAATGGCACCAGGAATCTACCTGTTTTCTTTCCTTACTGGACATCCCCCGATGTCCGCGTTAACATTGCGTCTGACGCATAACGCACCTTCGACTATTTTAACCGAACTCGCGAATTATCGCATCTTCACATGACATTGTGACCTACGGCGAGACATTTTGTGCGGTTTTGGTGAGATTTTGGCGAGATTTCGTACCACCCCACACGCACGTCCTTGTTTCATCTTTCTAGAAAACTTCGCTTGGAAACACGATGGGAGTCGCACCCCTCCATTGGCGAAGGTGGCCAAATTCCGCACACTGGCGAGGGTTAAACATTCCTCACGTTAAGTTAACGCAGCTAATTTCCTTCGCCCGCTGTTTAGCTCCACCTCGATTTCTACCCATTCACCTCGACTACGGAGATAGACGGACAAACCAATTCGGTAGTTATATTGCGTGCATGCATATATATGTATATATATATACATATGTATATATATATATATATATATATATATATATATATATATATATATATATAATCCGAGGATTTTGGCAGTATATTTTCACGTTGGCATGTTTTGTTAAAGACCACAGCATATCTTGCTTTGATAAGCTTTTTTGTACATCTTTCCAACTCCTGGATTGTTCGTCTCTGCTCTTCATTTAGGTCGTAAAGCATTTGTCCGATATCATTAATCTATGCTTAACGTTTCGGTGTACTTTCACCATTTTCAAAAGATTACTTCGGCATTCATCTAGCTATCACAGTTCACACCAATCTGCAACCCAAAAAAAAATGTTCAGAAGTAAATCATTTTAGAGTTAAAGATCGCACTTATTGTTGTCACAAGCGCTTCTAGAAAGAAATGCTAATCTAGGCTTACATTTAGAAAACATACACCAGGTACGTAGCACACGCTGTACAACTGTGCACCGGATGGCATTATTGAAAAATTCAAGCGTTATGCATGACCGTGTGTGCACGTTCAGGACAGGTTCTTGTTCTCGGATTAAAATTGCCTCGAGAACTCTAAGACGTCGCTTGTCCGATGTTACTCTAAAGATTACGGTGTTCCGTGTCAGATCTGTTCGTGTTAGTTGCTGTTGGTGTTCTTGGAGCATGTGCTGCGATGGTGCTCCCTCCTGCAGGTGCATCGTGAGACGGCGAGATAGGGTAGTTGTCGTCATACCGATGTAATCTACACGGCGAAGACTACACTCTTCGTGAGGGCATGATACTTTGTAGATTACATTGTTACGTTGAAGCTGGTTGTTGTTGTTGGTTGGATTGTTTTTCATTACGAGGTTGCCGATGTTCTTGCTCTTGTAATATATGCAGAGTTGTCAGTTGTCAGACTTGTCGGTTGGTTTGACATTTTGCTGTATGATGTGTTGGATGATGCGCTCGTCGACTTTGTATGTTGTCGACATTTGGGTGCGGTAAAACAGTTTCACGTTGAATGTTTGATTTCTGATTGGTGGCTGTTTCGCCTTGTTGACATAGGCACTGGTCACGTTGTCAATTATGGTATTGCTGAAACCGTTGTTGACTAGAATTTGTTTTGATCGTAACAATTCGTCATAGATAGACTGCCAGTCTCAGCAGTAATTGAGGGCCCGTCGCACGAATGCCCTGACGACGCTTAATTTGTAGCGGTCGGGACATTCGCTGTTGGCATTGAGGCATTGACCTACATTGGTTTTCTTCCGATGTACTCTGTCTTAAGTGTGCCGTCTGTACAATTGATGTCACTATCGAGAAAGCTGATTCGGTTGGAGTTGCTGACTTTGGTGGAAAAATTGAGTAAAGACTCGGACTTCAGTGCGCTTTGAAGTTCACAAAGGTGTGGTTCGTTTCGCACGTCGACGAAAATATCATCGACATAACGACAATAGATATTAGGCTTCAGGTTGGGGTTGTTTTCTAAGACCTTGTTTTCCAGGTGGCACATATACATATTAGCAAATAGGCATCCCAAAGTGGAGCCCATGGCCACTCCTTCGACTTGCCGGTACAGGCTGCCATCAGGTCCACGAAATGGTGCTTCGGTGGTACACATGTGGAGAAGTTTTCCCAGGATTGGCTTTGGGATCTTCAGATGAAGCAGGGTGCGATGTTGGTACACGGAGTCTAGTATCAGTTGAATTGTTTGTTTGACAGGTACGTTGGTGAACAAATTTTTCACGTCCAGCGAGGCCAAGAGTCCTGTTGGTGGGTTGGTTTTGATAATATCAAGGAACTCGTCGGTCGACTTCAGACTGTACTTTTCTGGCGTGTAAGGCGTTATGAGTTTATTTAATGTTTTTGCTAGTTGGTATATTGGCGTCGGTATTTGTGATATGATTAGGCGTAGTGGTCGTCCAGCCTTGTGCGTTTTTACGGTACCGTAGGCATATCCTGGGGCAAATTCGCCGGTGATCTTCTTCAGATTTATATCACCTATGGCGGCATTGACGGTGTTTATCAACTTGTTGATCTTCGTTTTTAGTGCATGGGTAGGATCTCTGGTTATGCGCACAAGCTTGGTTTTGTCTGAGAGGGTAGTACTCATTTTATCCGGATATTATTCCTTGTCTAAGATAACGAAGTTTGACGACTTGTTGGCTCGTCTGATTATGATATTTTCATTTTCCCTAAAGTTTTTGACAGCTAGCCGGAGACCTTTACTGAGTAATGGCTTGTGATTATGTTTCCCTCTGGACTTTGTGCTTTCGGCAAGAAGCTGGCTTTTCAAGTTGGGGTTTACTGTGACTTTGTTGTTGGCTTCCAGTTTCGTTATGTCCTGATATAAAAACGTTTCATCGAAATAAAAAATATAAAACTTACACCGAAAAGTTAAGAATAAATTAATGATATCGGACGAATACTTGATGACCTAAATGAAGAGCAGAGACGAACAATCCTGGAGTTGGAAAGATGTACAAAAAAAGCATATCAAAGCAAGATATGCTGTGGTCTTTAGCAATATATATATATATATATATATATATATATATATATATATATATATATATATATATATATATATATATATTTATGTATATATATACATACATACATACATACATACATGCATATATATATATATATATATATATATGTGTGTGTGTGTGTGTGTGTGTGTGTATGTGTGTGTGTGTGTGTCTGAGTGCATGTGTGTTTGCATTCGCTATGTACTTATGTCTTCATCCGTAAACTGAAAGACACTCTGAATCCAGAACTGCCGACGGCGCCTTCTTACGCTGAAACACTTTGATCAGTGTAGTTTGCCATTCAATCAATCTTGTAAGCTCAGTAGCAATTCTGTTGCAGCATCTCACCAACATCAACGAGTCACATAGTATATCATATGGTATATACTTAATATTAGTGCTATGGACTTGCCAGAAAGGAAATGCCTCGTAAATCCCTCCTGTTCCGTCGACCTCAAATTAGGTTGTCCATCTCTGCTTAATGTTTGCACAGATGCACACGGCTTTGTAGAACATACTTTAACATCAAGTAAAGGTACGTCGACCAGGTCAGGCCAAATGGCTTCTACATTTCTCTTCGCAAAGATCAGAGCGAACATGCTAACCGCCAGAGATTTGTTTCATCTAGGTATACAACCTGATGGTGCATATGCTAGTTATCTATCGGAAGGGTCACGATGCGTTCCACTACGGTCTTTCAGAAGCATGTAGGATGGCGACGAGATCTGTTTCTTCGACGGCTGCACGAGGAACATCGAAGTCCCTGCGTCGCACTGCCCGCAACCAGACGGCATCTTCGAGTCTCCGCACTCCGACTTGAGGTCACCGCTCGAGGAGATCACACCTCAGTATCACACTTCAACTTCACTCCACGTCCGCCTGCAGTCAATCCTGCAGCCCATCATGCAGGCCACACTACAGGTCAGACTGCAGGTCAGACTGCAGGCCACACTACAAGTCAGACTGCAGGCCACACTACAGGTCAGACTGCAGGTCAGACGGCAGGCCAGACTGCATGTCAGACTGCAGGTCCGACTACATGTCAGACTGCAGGTCAGCGTGCAGGTCAGACTGCAGGTCAACGTGCACTCAGTCGGAAGGGTGGCCGTATCCCGTGCTGTGAGGCTCCGTCCTCAGCACACGTTTCTGGACATGTCCTCAGCACAGCGTGCTAGGCTGGTGCGTCCGCCGAAGTTTCCGATCAGCGTGACATTGCACAAATTAGAAACATTGCGGCGCTAGCGTGGCAGGTGACGTCCGCCGTCAGTGCCGAAAGTTGTCCTGTGCTGCGGGCGACTGGTGGGAAGCTGTGGAAGTGGGACGCAAATCGTCGCCTGTTATGTGTTGCAATGTTCTACTAACATAGTTACCGGCAAAGCGTGAAGGCTCGCTCCGGCTTGAGAAGCGATGACAGAGACCGAGAGGGGCAAAAGTCACGGCATAACCCAGTGTTCGGGATTTGGACCCCATGAATCCCGGTGATGAAATTCCGCCCATATATGTATATATATATATATGGATGGACGGATGGACGGACGGACGGACGGACGGACGGACGGACGGACGGACAGACGGACGGATGGTATCTCTATATCTAACTCTATCTCTATCTCTATCTCTATCTCTATCTATCTCTCCCTCGAGAAAGAGAAAGAGAGAGAGAGAGAGAGAGAGAGAGAGAGAGAGAGAGAGAGAGCGAGAGAGAGAGAGAGAGAAAGAGAGAGAGAGAGAGAGAGGGAGAGAGAGAGAGAGGGGGAGGAGAGAGAGAGAGAGAGAGAGAGAGAGAGAGAGAGAGAGAGAGAGAGAGAGAGAGAGAGAGAGAGAGAGAGAGAGAGAGAGAGAGAGAGAGAGAGAGAGAGAGAGAGAGAGAGAGAGAGAGAGAGAGAGAGAGAGAGAGAGAGAGAGAGAGAGAGAGAGAAGACTCAGAAGGCGTGGTTACGCCACATTCTGTTCAAGATGCAAATAGGATTCTTATCCAATTTCTCGTCTTGTAATATGTGACAGTCAGTTAGATACTAAAGTGAGAAGTGAACACATGCATCTTTGAAATTAGGATGAAAATATAGATATTAATGCATCAGAGCGATCCATATGTCTGTGTGTTGCTATCCACGCATATTATGCTCAAGCCCGAGAGGGTGAGGGAGAGAGATCGAGAGAGAGAAAGAGAGAGAGGGGGGGGGAGAGTTGAGATTATTTGGACACCCATGACACAAGCCCTACTTTCGGTAGCAAAAGGGGACATTATGGGCATCCCTGAAAAGTAAGGTCGTATGGCTTCATGAAGTAACATGCTGTAGGTATCCAACTGTAGCATGTTAAAAGTAAGAGCTTAATCACTTTCTACTTAATACAGTATCCAAACAAATAACTCAACGTGTCAATGTCTACATGTCAGAGCTAAAAACATAGATAATGCTTGGTGTTCAATATTGTCTTACAATACAATAATATAATCATTATTCCGATTCTGTTTCTTGAAGACAGATGGTGATTGTATCAATTCATGCAATGTGCAAGGGGAACATTTATTAGATTCAAGAAGCTTGAACCCCACTGAAAAATCATAAAGGATGGACCAGAGCTTCTTTGCATATGCAAGTGTATGCCTGCAGTGTGAAAAAGCAGTAATGCAGTAAACCAGCATTTCCCTGAAATATATTGTACATGACATTACACGATAAGAAGATATAGGAGCTTTGTATGCTCCTTCAGTATATTTTATCTAATTTCTAACTCAAGAAGTATTTGTTGCTTGTCACCCGTGCTTATCTAGTTTTCAATGGCATCCATCTTTCCATAGATTATGCTGGATAAAGTAAACAGTTGCTTATCACAGTTGTTATAAAAACACAATCCCCATAGTCATGTTAAATCGTGCTATTTAATCTACTTTTGGAAACATGTCGTAAACTTTAAACAAGATAGTTTCATATAAAATGAGTTTTACATCAATATTTTTACACACACAAACGATCTGGTATGGACTATGGGCAATATTTCCTATTGTCGGCATGACTACTTTTGTCCAACCTATACAAGCTTGGCACACCATAGAAAAGCGTTTAAGGAAAATCCCTATAAGTTTTTCTTGTCCGTGAACAAACCTTTTAACCCGCACTGTCTCGGGGGGTGGGGTTGATATGCGCGCCCCGCAAAAGTTTTCTGCGGATCGGGAAAGTACGGCGCGGGGCAGCGCGCCGAAATTTGTCATACATTTTCCCACATCAATTTGGCATGTTGTGTCATAGTTTTGAGGTCAGGTCATCTAGGGTCAACGAGTTAATCAAGGTCAAGCGAGGTCACCTCTAGAAAAGTTCAACCAGTAGTCACGCTTTAACGGATAAAGATATTTTAATGAAACTTTCAGCGTTTGCTTACCTTTAGGGACGAAACAAAACACACTAGAGGATTTTTATATTCTTCTGTTTTTGACTACTTATTAGGTTTGCACATTTGCCCATTAGGGTTAAAATCGAAGATTCTGGATAAAGTAAGCATTTTTATGAGAGCAAGTTGACTTCGAACAACGTTTTTTGGTCCACTCTACCCACTATAAAAATAACAATTTAAGAAAATTAAAAATGCAAAAGTTTGAAATTCCCAAAAAAATAAATTGAATTTGGGTGGGCAAAAATTTTAGGGCCATGGTCGATTTCGCCTTCTTTATCTGATTCAAAATAATTTTGTTTTTCCAAATCTCCCTCAAAATGAACTCCCCAGAGCCAAAAACATGATGTAAGTCGTGAAAACCAGGGCGCCCTAGTGACGTCACTTTTGGGGGGATACAATTTTGTTGGTGGTTCCAGACCCTACTCTTCGAGTGCTTCCCGATGACACCTCTTTTGTTTTCGTGCGACGCTTAGTTTGGAGATTACAGGGGGGTTGTATCACCCCCCCCCTCCCGAGACGGGGTGTGAGGATATAACCGGAAAGACGGGGAGGGTTAACCTTGAGGGGCACCGGCTTAGTCTAGAGAGGCGTCTGTTTAGCTAAGAAGGGCGTCTTCGTTGCCCAGAGGAGCGCCTTCCTAGTTCAGATAGGTGCCTGTCTAGTCCAGGACACCTTCGTTGTCCAGAGAGGCGCCTTCGTTGTTCAGAGAGGCGTCTCGGTTGTCCAGAGAGGCGTCTTCGTTGTCCAGGGGACCCTTTTTATTGTCCAGGGGTGGGGGCGCCTCTCTAGCCCAGAAGGTTATCATTCATTGGTATCAAGAGGGGCGCCTTCGTTCATCAGAGAATCCCTAACTTATAGGTTCATCAGAGAATCCCTAACCGCCTCCCTAACTTAGAGGAGCGCCTTCCTAGTCTACGGGGACGCCTGGCTAGTCTAGAGGGGCGCCGGTCTACTCCAGAGAGCGTCTTCCTTGTCCAGAGGGGCGCTTTCGTTTTCCAGAGGGGCGCCTTCTCTGTCAAGAGAGGCGCTTCGTTGTCAAGAGGGGCACCAGTCTAGCCCAAAGGGACGCTTTCTTCGCCCAAAGACACGCCTTCCTATTTTACAGGGGCGTCTACTTCGTCTAGAGGGACGCCTATCTAGCTCAAAGGTCGCCTTTGTTGTCCAGAGGAGCGCCTACCTGGCCCAGAGGAGCGCCTGCATTTTAAAGTTCCTAGTCCTATCCCGAGGGAGGCGTTCGTATTCCAGAGGGGTGCCTTCCCAGCTTAGAGGGGTGTCTACTGAGTCTAGAGGTGCACCTATTTCAGGGGCGCCTTCGTTGTCCTTGTCCTGGGGGAAACATGACACTGTTTGGTCATGAGGGACGCTTTCGTTGTCCAGAGGGGTCCTTCCTCGTTTACAGGTGCGCCTGTCTAGTCTAAAGAGTTTCTTTTGTAATCCAGAGGAACAACTTCGTTTTCCAGAGTGGCACCTTATTATAGCTGAGAACAGCGTCTGCATAGTCTATGGCGCCTATTTAGCCCATGGGCACACTTGATGGGCGCCTTGACCAAAATTCGTCCTCCTTTGTGGAGAACGATTTTTGGTAACGAGAGCGGCACGAAGATGGCGCCACACTGGGTGGCGTCATGGGGGTCTATTCTCGACCTCGAACGAGGGGAGGGGAGCATATGCTTCCGGTTTCCCATTCCCCTGGATGTGCGACTGTCGCACCGTCCCTTAGCTTCACAAATCGATGGGAACTTATGAGGTGAAACATGCCCAGATGTAGCTCGAAAGTTACCCCCACATAGCGATTACCATTGAGAGTGCAATGCACTCCAGATGAACGTTTTCGTTCATCGAGGTATGGCCGCATATCCTGCGCTTGCCATGAACCGAAAGCATAATATGTGGCGATATCTGCCAGAGGATTCCTTCATTCATGAAGGTTTCAATCTAGTAATAAACCGGCTTAAAATTCAAGATGTAAATGTTTCCGGTTTTACCATTTGTATATTTTCCACTGGGGTAAAAGAATCGTTTTGAATGAAAATAACATATCAAATTATTTCTAGCTTTACTCCGTTTACTCCGGTGAGGCACTTGTGCTTGTGTTTTGCGTGCGTATGTGCTTGCCTGTCTGTATGCGTGACATATTTATGCATTGTCCGCAAACTCAAAGGCACTCTGCATGCAGAACTGCCGACGACACCTTCTTACGTCGGAACACTGTTTGATGTATGTATTTGCCATTCAATCAAACTTGTAAGCTCAGTAACAGTTGCGTAACAACATCTCACCAACAACATCAATGAGTCATATAACAAGCAAAAAAACAAGAGGCCTCCAAACTAACAAGAAATCAGTCGACAAGTTCAAGTGCAGGTGCAATCAACACAAGTAGCACAATTGAGCACGAAGACAATATCGGAGTGATAACAGTTTAAAATCGAAGTGTTTGAGCAGCAGTGCCGGGCACTGGGCTATGCTG
This sequence comes from Ashinkailepas kermadecensis, assembly GCA_034440615.1. Taxonomy (NCBI): domain Eukaryota; kingdom Metazoa; phylum Arthropoda; class Thecostraca; family Neolepadidae; genus Ashinkailepas; species Ashinkailepas kermadecensis. The sequence continues at coordinate 69,421 of JAOTOM010001783.1, read as the reverse complement.
AGCTGGGCCCATTGGTAATAATTCAGCTGGAATGACAGCAAAGCCATGGCACAACTGCTCCGTTGAGCCCATAGCCGTATCCGTCAGCCATATTGAAGTTACTGCTGGTCGTGTCCTCCGCTGATGACCAGCCAACGGCAGAGCCTCCGGTAACACACGACTCGCCGCTCGGCCCTACGCCTGCACGGAGCGGTGACGTGGTCGGGCACACAGCCAACGTCAGGTCATGCTTCGCGGGGGAGCGATGGGCCTACTCGACACTCCACGAGTCTTCAAAGTCCTTCTGCAGCTGGTCCATCCAGACCGAGTGGTTGACCTCCCACGCGTCGGTATCGAGGCCTCGGCCAGAGCTGGTGAGCTGGTTGACGAAGGCGGCGACCGCGACGGCGACCACAATCACTACGATTATGATCACGACTATGCCGATAACGGGTCCTGGCAGAGGTCAGACACCGTCAAATGTGAGATAACGTGAGGAACTGCCAGGAGTGAGAGGCGACAGAGGTGAGGTACCGTCAGAGGTAAGAGCCAACAGAGGTGAGACGCCGCCAGTGGTGGGGGCCGACAGAGGTGATGCGTCGTCAGTGGTGGGGGCCGAGAGAGGTGATGCGTCGTCAGTGGTGGGGGCCGAGAGAGGTGATGCGTCGTCAGTGGTGGGGGCCGAGAGAGGTGATGCGTCGCCAGTGGTGAGGGCCGACAGAGGTGATGCGTCGCCAGTGGTGAGGGCCGACAGAGGTGATGCGTCGTCAGTGGTGAGGGCCGACAGAGGTGATGCGTCGTCAGTGGTGAGGGCCGACAGAGGTGATGCGTCGTCAGTGGTGAGGGCCGACAGAGGTGATGCGTCGCCAGTGGTGAGGGCCGACAGAGGTGATGCGTCGTCAGTGGTGAGGGCCGAGAGAGGTGATGCGTCGCCAGTGGTGGGGGCCGAGAGAGGTGATGCGTCGTCAGTGGTGGGGGCCGACAGAGGTGATGCGTCGTCAGTGGTGAGGGCCGACAGAGGTGATGCGTCGTCAGTGGTGAGGGCCGACAGAGGTGATGCGTCGTCAGTGGTGAGGGCCGACAGAGGTGATGCGTCGTCAGTGGTGAGGGCCGACAGAGGTGATGCGTCGTCAGTGGTGAGGGCCGAGAGACGTGGGGAGTCGTCAGAGTTGAGAGCCGACAGAGGTGAGATGTCGTCAGAGTTGAAAGCTGACAGAGGTAAGGGGTCGTCAGAGGTGAGAGCCAACGGAGGTGACGCATCGTCAGATGTGAGAGCCGGCAGAAGTGAGGAACAGTCAGAGATGAGAGCCGACAGAGGTGACGCATCGTCAGATGTGAGAACCGACAGAAGTGAGGAACAGTCAGAGATGAGAGCCGACAGAGGTGACGCATTGTCAGATGTGAGAGCCGACAGAGGTGACGCATCGTTAAAGTTAAAGTACCGTCAGAGGTGAGAACCGACATAAGTGAGGCACCATGGCATGTGAGAGCCACAGAGGTAAAGCATCGTCAGGGGTAAGAGCCGACAGAGCTGAGGCACAGTAGGAGGTGAGAACAGACAGTGGTGATGAATACTGAAAGGTGAGAGCTGACAAAGGTGAGGCACCATCAGATGTGAGAGCCGACAGACGTGAAGCACCGTCAGCGATGAGAGCCGATAGAGGTGAGGCACCACAAAAGGTGAGAACCGACAGTGGCAATGAACGTGAGAGGTGAGGGCCGACATAGGTGGGGCACCATCAGAAATGAGAGACGACAGAGGTGAGGCACCGTCAGAGGTGAGAACCGACAGAAGTGAGGCACCATGACATGTGAGAGCCACACAGGTAAAGCATCGTCAGAGGTGAGGGTCTACAGATGTGAGGCACCGTCAAATGTAAGAACCGACAGTGGTGATGAATAGTGAGGTGAGAGCCGACAGAGGTGGGGAACCATCAGATATGAGAGCCGACGGAGGTGAAGCTTCGTCAGAGGTGAAAACCGACATTAGTGATAAAAAGTCAGAGGTGAGAGCCGACAGATGTGGGATAACGTCAGAGGTAATAGCCAACAGTGCTGAGGCGCCGTCAGTGGTGAGAGCCGGGAGAAGTGAGGAACCGTAAAAAGTGATAGCCGACAGGGGTGAGGAACCATCAGATTTCATAGCCGACAGAAGTGAGGATCCATCAGAGATAAGGCGCCATCATCACACGTACTCAGTAAAGGGGCCAACTCAAACCAAAAATAAACTATCACATCCTATCGAAATAGCTGGAAGATAACTTCTCAGGCAGGGTGTCGTCCTGGTGGTCTTCGGCCAGAAAGTCGTTAGTGGCTTCGTCTTTCGAATATAGGCGCAGAGATCCGCCGACCACGGAATGCAGTTCAGACTTCGCTCCCGATGGAAGGTGTCCAGAGAGTCCATTAGCTGACCCCCATTGCCTTTCTACATTACAGGAGATTATGTTGTCATGCAAAGCTAAGCGAGTGTTTGCACCGTCCAGCTACCGAGCATTCCTTCCTTTCTGGAGCATTTGCATGCTTGCGGTGGGAGTAGTCATTGATCAGACTGCATAGCAGGACGTGATCATTCTTTGTTATTTTTTTGTGTTGGGGGGAGGGGGCAATGAGTTATGCCACTCCAGCATATTCATGTCAGATATGTTGCATATGGTTTGGAAAGGAGTAAGTTTAGAAAAGTAGACACACAACGTTCTCAGGGAATATGTTTGCATTACTAGTCATTTCGAGTCACGTTGTTGAAAAGCATACCTGTAATGCGGGAACGGACCAACTGCTATTTCTGCCCTCTCCCCCCCCCGCCCCCAATATTTGATTGCGAATTGCAACCATTAGGAGAACAAAATTGTAGCCCAAGAAAGCCACATTTATGAATTGCTGCTCACTCGAAATGTACAGGTCATGCTAAGTCCCCCGGCAAATCAACGGAACTTTTTTTCACAGGAAATGTTGATCAACCAACCAATTCATAGGCCTTGGACAAAAACACGCCACAAGGGTTGAGTTTCCCATGTGTTATATGCTGCCAGTGCAGCACCAGTCAAAGTATTGTGGTTTCCATGGGAGACCGATATGTGGACTTTCTAAGAGCCCTACAGATAGAAATCTCGCTCGAAATTTGTGTGGTTCCGGACGCCGTTCGTGACAAACAGGAAAAGTGTCATAAAATATCATTATAAGTATACCACATATTTCTTCCGTGGAAAATTATGTATATATGGCAGTGTAACATCATCCTTTAAAAATGCAAAACCGGATTGTTACGTCTACCTCTTTGCGTGGGAACCCAAACTTTGGCAGCACTAATAATTTAGGGAAGGAATCGACCGATGAACAGGAGGACTGGTGGCTTCATTACCAGCTCCTTTGAAAGGAAAACCATCTAATAGACATCTCACCGAAGCCTCCAAATATTCCTCCAAAAGTGCCCAGAAGACCGCCCAGACCTTGGCGGCGGATGTTGGTGCTGAACCGATCCAACGGACTGGAAACACAGACAGAAAACAAATATTAGTCCCCTAGGCCACGATGCTACAAATCGTTTATGGCGATGGCCCACGTGTATGACACGTTCAGGCGTTTGTAAGCTGTATAGTAAGCGAATGTTCAAGCACGGAAGTTACAAAGTGTTGTGTTTTTGACGGGACTTCCAAATGGATGATGATTATACGGATCATTGAATCGCTTTGACATAGCACTCAGGAAGTACATGATGGCTGTATGGGAGTTTCACGTGACAAGAAAATGCTCTTCGCGAGGCTTTTAGTATTATTCCAAAGATCAAGCCGAATGCATATTACCATTTGTGACTGCAGTATATAGAATTACGATCACGGCTAGCTGAAGCGCGTAGTCAAAGATGGTTTTTAGGAAAACCGCTTTCAATCCCACCTCGGTCAAGCAGAATACTCTCTATACTGGATAGTAATTGCATTGTAAAACGACTGAACAATTATATTATGTAAGAAGTCTACTTCAGGCATAGTTTGTTCTTCGGATCGGCTTCATTCAGACTAAGAAAATAAGTCTGCTGAGAAGAGATTTACTTGGATTAGCGCGCGCACCGGAGGGCCTGTCATATATCGTGCACCGGATGGGGTGGATCCCCCCCCCCCCGTCCCCTAACATCTCGGAAATGCCTGAAGCTGAAAGAACAAAATATGTAGAGGGAGATTCCGGTTGTAGAGAACTCTGCATTGTACATTTGATGACACTAGGCCAATGCCTTGAAGGTCAAACGAGGTCGAGATCGATCGGCACACAGCTCCTCCTCTTAACCGTGCCGACCAAACTTTTATGGCCTTGGACGCCTTGCGGCCGGGCGATCGATCCGTCGAATTTGCACCACGGCAGTTGTTATATTTACCGACGAATTAAGAAATGCATGGGATGCGCCGATCAATTTGCAACACAGCCACAAGATTTCATTGCAATTCTTCTGTCGGTTTATGAGATATCATCGAAAACTGGGCGGGGGTTGGATGACCCCCCCCCCCCCTCCTCCGGTGCGCGTGTTCGCTTAGGCTTTACATTGCCGTTATATTCAGTGATATTCACCTCACAACTTTAGAGGGTTGATGAAAACGCATAGGTTATTTGAATCATTATTCCACGACTGAAAAAGTTCACAGTCGTTCTTCAATGGCGAGAAGCTCAGTCCCGTATAACTTGGTTGAAAATTTAAATAATACAATGACAAAATAAAATGGTTGACATTCCCCTGACAAAATGTAGCACGAGTTCGAAAATTGTGTACACGAGTTCGAAAATTGTGTACCTTAATTCAGTATTCGGTATATATACTCTTTAACCACAGTAGTACATGTGCCTTTCACGGAAACATCCATGTTGGGAGATAAGCTTTTTGCACATAATTCCGGTGGAGCTCGATCGTTTCATGACATCTGCACGGTGTTCGTCTTGGATCCGTGTGGTGGTATGTGTTTTTGGTACGTACCTCTGCTGCCGGGAAGGCTGCTGGTAGTCGTAGTAGTTGTTGAAGTTGTAGGTTCCGGGAGCTGAGTGTTCGCTCTGCTGCTGGTTGAAGCCCCCATCTGCCGCCACGACGGCCAGCAAGGCCACAACGAAACACGTGATCGTCTTCATGGCGAACTCTGAAATTGGGGGCGCAGTTATGAGAACAACTCGGGTGATGTTACTATGCGAGTTGTCGGCTTTTTTTCGAAGTGAATGCATGGATCCAGAAACGAAAACTCCGACATAGACTGGTGGGCAGATTTCGAGGTGCACTGGTTTATATTAATCCTGAAAATGTTTATGTGCATCTGAATAGATTGATGGCATGAGGACAAAGTGCTACATCTTGGTTAGTGGGAAATTTATAGTCATAGAGCATTTTCAATAGTCGGATAATTATTTGTATCATCTTTGTGTCTTGTAATGTTCAAGGGTTGTGCGAACGAATGCAAAAATAGTCATTGTGATGAATAGCTCAAGTGATCCGACAGGAAAGCATTGCAACTGAAAGCTCATGATTCTGAAAGGTGCACTCAAAATGTATCGCTCTCCCTTAGATTGCAACTACGTCATGCAAATTATCACTTCATGCAAATTTTCGCACAATTCGTTATATTAAACAGGAATATTGGCTATAAGATAGGAATTTCAGTAAGAGGAGAATCTGGGATTGTCTCCAAAAGCGGGTTTCCTCAGCGAGTAGCAGACAATTTTGAAGTGTCCTTTTCCATACGGGTTGGGTGAGTCCTTCGTCACCTTATCTATATATATATATATATATATATATATATATATATATATATATATATATATATATATATATATATATATATAGCCTGTTACCCGGACGTATGGATTGATATCGGTGCTACAGCCCATAGGTGAAGTACGGCAGCGTCTTACCAGCTTTACCCAGACGTATGGATTGACATCGGTGCTACAACCAATAGGTGAAGTACGGCAGCGTCGTAGCATCTTAAAACACTTTCAATGTTAATGCTATGGCCATGCCAGGGACGAAAGGAATCGACAATTCCTCCTTTTCTGCCGACTTCAAATTGGGTTTTAAGTATATGCCGAATGGTTCAAGAGGTGAACAATGCTATGTGAAAAAAAAAATTTGTTTACTTCGAATCCATATAACTCGACCAGGATAGATCAAGTGGGTGCTCCCACATTTCTCTTCGCGAAGATCAGAGCGAACATGCTAACCGCCAGAGATGTGTTTTATCTAGGTATACAGCCTGATAGTGCACATGCTAGTTATCTATCGGAAGGGTCACGATGCGTTCCACTACGGTCTTTCAGAAGCAAGTAGGACGGCCACAGGAGCTGCTTCTTCAACGACCACACTAGGCACACCGAAGTCTCCGCGACGCACTGCCCGCAACCAGACCACATCTTCGTGTCTCCGCATTCCGAGCCGAGGTCACCGCTCGAGAAGATCGCACCTCAGTACCACACTTCAACTTCACTCCACGTCCGCCTGCAGTCAATCCTGCAGCTCATCATGCCGGCCATACTACAGGTCAGACTGCAGGCCACACTATAAGTCAAACTGCAAGTCAGACTGCAGGCCACACTACAGGTCAGACTGCAGGTCAGACTGCAGGCCAACGTGCAGTCAGTCGGAATGGTGGCGGTATCCCGTGCTGTGAAACTCCGTCCTCAGCAGGTGGCTGGAGAGCGTCGTCGCTGGCCCGTCCGCCACCCGAACCTTCTGTCCCGCGTATCGTGGCGCAAGATAGAATCCATGGCGACGCTAGCGCCGCACGTGGTGGCAGCCGTCAGTGCCGGAAGGTTACCTGTATTGCGGCCGACTAGTAGGCAACTGGGTGCGTTGGATTGAAACCAACCTCCTTTATATGTTGCAAATTTCTACTGACACAGATTCCGGCAAGGAGTGAGAGCTCCGGCTTGAGACGCGATGGCAGAGGCCGAGACGGGCAAAGCCGTAGTCAGACCCAGTGTTATGGATTTGGATCCGGTTAGGCAGATGGTGAACTTCCTCCGCCTCTCTATGCACGAACGAACAACACTCCCTCTCATTAGCGACATCAGGGGTCGTGAACTAGCCAATTTCAATGTATTTTTCCTTTGAAGAAATGCTACTCAGTCGTTGAGAAAAAAACGGTGGTTTATCTCCAGATCACTCCTTCCTTTTTTATGAGGACAAGTATGTATTTGCGAACATGAAAACATACATATGTGTAGAGCTATAGCATATTAAGAGCTAGAGGAACGCTGCAGGTTATCAGGAAGCAACCGTCTGTACAAAATATAATTATAAAAGCTATCTAGTTCATCGTTATATTAAATTATATAGTAATATGTTCAATAGATAAGCGCACACATGCGGCTTTAAAATAGTGATAGACATGTGCGATATTAAGCCATACGTCCGCGGGTTGCTATTCACGCACTTCCTCCTCTGATCCGGGAGAGAACATATTGTCAACAGCGCCCCTGGAAAGGTGCTGTCCACGTATCACACTTGTAAATACCAAGTGTTGCGTCCCGTAGTGAGCACATGCTGTACATGTTTAGCGCATGCTGTTCGAAATGGGCAAGCAAGGACATTGGTGATGATTAAGTGAGCTATATGCATCATTGTTATTGAATCACAGCAATCATGATATTACATAGGTTATCCGGTGCTCTGGTTGGGCACCCCCTTCTCCGAGAAGGGGGTGCAAGTGTTAAGCAAAGTATATGAACATGTCCTTCAGGGAAACTAGATAATGGGGTGGGGATGGAAGAAGTGGCATTGCCATATCAGGGATATGCCAATAGTGACAGCATAGGCAATAGAACCTCACAGCCAGCAAATAGGGATAGCAGTAGATCAAGGGAGCAGAGTGGTATCTCATCCAGAGATGATAGAGCTACTCAACATGGAAAAGCCAAATAGGGTTATGGAACTTTTGTTAAGTGTATGATGCTTAATGCTCAGAGCATTCGATCCAAATTTGATGAGTTCAAGTGTTATGTTGCTGAGGAGAAACCAGATTTTGTTTGCATTACTGAGGCATGGGTCAGTGAGGGATATTTTGTGGATAATTTGCAGGACTATGATATCCAGGGATATAATATGTTTTCATGCAATAGGGGTCCGGCAGTGAAAGGGGGTGGTGTAATGCTCTATGTGAATAGCTTATACAGTTCTCAAAAAGTAGCAGATGGGGTAAAAATGTATCTGTGGAGTCCATTTGGCTTGATGTTGCTGTGGGAAAAGGCAACAGCAATAAACTGAGGATAGGAGCTTTGTATCGATTAGGAACCTTGCCACATTATCAGCAACTGGAGCTCGATAAGGTGATTTGTGAGGAAATCAGTAGAAACTTTCAGAGGAAATGCCTTATTCTTGGTGACTTTAATCTAAAAGGATATGAAAATGTTGGTGTTGGCTCCCCATCATGTAAACTGTTTAGGAAATGCCTTGAAGAGGACCTGTTCATACACCAGTTTGTAACGGAACCAACCAGGCAGGGCTCATTCTTGGACCTTGTCTTCTCAGAATTAAGTGATTTAGTTCAAGACTTGACTGTAGGAGAAACTCTGGGAAGAAGTGACCATAATATAGTGAGATTCAAGGCACAAGTAGCAGGGACAATCAAAGATACTTTGGCAAAGATTCCAAATTTTAACAGGGCAGACTTTGACTGCATGAGAGAGGCTTTAAGTGCCATCAAATGGGAAGAAGAATTCTTTGATTTAAATGCCTGTGAAATGTGGGAAAAAGTACAAATCTTACTTGAGGGAAATTCAGATTAGACATGTCCCCCAAAAGCAAAGGTGCAAAAGAAGGGTAGGAAAGCCAGCATGGCTAACACCAAAGTTGAGGAAAGCAATTAAGGCTAAGCAAGATGCATTAGAGTATTTAAGGAAGCTTCAAATATCGTAAATCTAAGGTCGTATCCTAGATATGCTGTGAAGCAGAAAACCAGAGCAGCAAAGCGAGCAAAAAAATTGGATTTGGCTAGAAACTGTAATGGGGACAGTAAAAAGTTATTTAGTTTCTACAAGCTAAGTAAAGTTTCAAGCACAATTGGTCCACTGGAAGTAAATGGGACTATATTGAGTGAGGGTGGTGAGATGGTTGAGGAACTGAGCAAGTAGTTTAAATCAGTGTTTAGAGTGGAGGATGTGACTAATCTGCCAACCGTGAACCACAGTTCAGTGACAGGTGATCAGATACACGATGTTGATTTCATTGATAGTGATGTTGTTTTCAATTATATCAGAAAAATAAAGCCAAACAAGGCAGCAGGACCTGATGGAATTTATGCTAGGGTATTGCGGGAAGCTGAAAAGGAACTGGCAATTCCACTTAGTATAATATTGTGTAGATCAGTTTCACAAAATGAAATTCCACCAGATTGGAAAAGGGCAAATGTAGTTCCTATTTTCAAGAAAGGAGAAAGAGGGAAAGTTGAAAACTATAGGCCAGTAAGCCTCACATCCCTAATCTGCAAGGTACTCGAAACAATTATCAAGGATAGAATAGTTAGTTTTCTGGAAGGAAACAGATTGATTCAAGATACTCAACATGGGTTTAGAAAAGGGCGATCGTGTCTCACAAATCTCTTGGACTTTTTGAATTTTGCTACAGAACAATTTGATCAGGGAAATCAGGTTGATGTGGCATATCTTGACTTTAGTAAGGCCTTTGACAAGGTACCCCATAAACGGTTAATGATGCAGCTTCAGGTCCATGGTATTGCAGGTAGCATCCTAAAATGGATATGGTTGTGGCTTTCAGATAGACAGCAGAGAGTGATGCTAAATGGTACAAAGTCATCATGACAAAATGTTCTTAGTGGACCAGGGGTCGGTACTGGGGTACTGGTCCACCTGGGGTCGGTACTGTGGTACTGTCGGTACTGGTCCACCAGGGGTCGGTACTGGGGCAATTATTGTTTATTATATATGTGAATAGCATTGAATGTGGCCTAAGCAGTATGGTTTTGAAATTTGCGGATGATTTGAGGATCTTTAGGGCAATAACAGGGCACAATGAGCAGGTTTTGTTGCAGAAAGACTTAGACGAGCCTGTGAAGTGGTCCGAAAAATGGCAAATGAAGTTTAATTTGTATAAATGCAAAGTCATGCATGTAGATAGGCAGCATATGAAGGCTACATATTTGATGGGTGGCCAAGTACTATCTGTGACTCAGCAGGAGAAGGACTTAGGTGTTATTTTGAACACAAAATTGGGGGCATCAGAACAGACCAAAGAAGCTAGGAAGAAGGCACTAAGAATGCTTGGGGCAATACAGAGGAATGTGTCATACAAAAGTGAGGAGGTCATCACGAAGCTCTACTGTGCATATGTCAGGCCACATTTGGAATACTGTGTCCAAGCTTGGTCCCCTAGTTATGAGAAAGATTGTTGGCTTTTAGAGAGAGTACAAAAGAGGGCAACAAAAATGGTTAATGGTATAGGCAACCTGGCATATGAGGAAAGACTGAAGAAATTGAATATGTGTTCACTTAGATGTAGAAGGCTGAGAGGAGATCTCATCGAGGTTTTTAAATTTGTTCATGGTCAGGAACAGGGATATCTCAGAGAAATGTTTGAATTTAACAGAAATGATGCAATTAGAGGTCATCAATTCAAAATTAAAGTAAATCACAGCAGGACAAGGTTAAGACAGTCTTTCTTCACCAACAGGGTAGTAGAACACTGGAACCAGCTGCCAGGAACCATTGTCAGTAGCAACACACTGAACATCTTTAAAAACGGCATAGACAATCATTATAAGAATAGGGGGCGTGTTTTTTCTGTATTCCAGGGAGGGTTGATCGACAGGGAGGAGTTGGGAGTTGGGAGGAGTTTGTAATTGTTGAGTGTGTTATGCAATAGCAAGTGAGTCTCTTATTAAGTATAAACGCATTATAACTTTATATAGGGTGTACCTAGCAGTGGATTCAGCACATTCCTTCGGGATGTGATACTCATGAGATTGTCTATGGTAGCACAATGGGTATGATGGGAGGAGTTTGTAATTGTTGAGGGTGTTATGCAATAGCAAGTGAATGGTGCTAGGTAGGCTGGGATATATAGCTTCCTAGGAACTTGGGATGAGGGAGTGATTGGGGTGAGAGTATGTACATTTCTTGTACCTTTTCTGATAGGCTTAACCCAGATGGGCCCCTGTGGCTCTTATTAAGTCTTAATACTTTATGACTTTGTGACTTTATGGGCGACGAAATATAGCCTAGAATGTACGCTGTGTGAGCTAATGATATTCAATGAGTCATTAGCTGTCACCCATCATTTCATGAGCTTAGCCCATCATTTCCATACTCAAGCCATGTTGGGAAAACCAGTTCTCCTGCAACGTATGATCCTGTCTACCGACATTGACCTGGAGGCTCCAGGTTAGTAAAGAAGCTTCCGCCGCCCCAGAGGGTTCAAGAGGATCCCAGAAAATTAGAGCATGTCCCTAAGAAACGGGAGGCGGAGATGGGAGACGATTCCTCAATGCATAGAACGGAATGCCCACAGGGGGCAAACGTAGGCCAAGATTGGTCACCCAGGTCAGAAGGGGGGATCCAACACCCATCAGGAGGCCCTGGCATGAAAGAGTCCACTAGAGGCGAAGAGGAGGCACACAGAACGCACAAGGAGACCCCAAGATGAGCAAAGGAGCCCATAGGATAGAAAAATTATATATATATATGATATCAAATCTGCCATTTGGCCCAAAGTACAGTGCCGAAAATATCGTTACTGTTGTAACGCAATAACGTACCACAGTGTAATTGTTTCATTTTGATGCCTACCGGAAAAATTAACCCTTAGAATAGACGCTACATGTTTATCAAAATTATATTATTTCCTCATATTTTCTGGTAGACATAACGCGAACTATATTTGGTGAGATTTCTTTGGAACAGGATTTGTGCACGAATTTCTTAGGAACAGGCTAAGTTTTTAGACCTGCAAAGTTAAGATATTTTTAGCACGTCATTATTGCGATCTTTCGGAGCCTTTTGCTCATTATTGCTTCTTACGCAAAATATGTTGGAAATGGCGGTGGCTTGTAGATAGACGTCTTGTATAGAATGAAGTGGTGCATAATTTGCCATGCTTACACAATTCACAAATATCTGATGGATATATGGTCTCCTAAGCTGGACGTAGGTTGCCGTACCATGCTCGTAGCCTTCTGTGGTATCGTTTCACCTGTTTTACGAGCTCTAGAAGTGACATTTTTCCCTCTGACCTCGATCAAAGTACTAACGTTTTCTTTGGATTCAAATAATGTACTTAAAAAAGCTCAGCAAGGGTTGTTCGAGGTCATCCATGCCAGCAATCTCAGCTGACGTTTAAACAGTTCACAAATGTGATAAATTGTAGTCAGCCATCTCAAAACATTATTCTGGGCCTATCGGGGCCGGCGAGATTCATGTAATAATACAAATTTCCGTCTGTCACTTTGACATCAGCGGAGCCGGATGACTGGTGCATATTTTGGGGTTGTCTCCATGACTTGATCTTGCATTGACCTGACACTGCCTACATTGGTAGAGGGCATTGCTATCTATGATTCGGTTGCGATTTGTTTTGGGGGGCAGGGGCTCGGACAATTGGGTGGTGAATTTTCTAAAAGTGCATGTAGGAAGTTTTGACCATGCGCCGACCTCATGACTTGGAACCAGGGCACAATATTTGTCTTCTTCAGTTATTATTGATCAGGTATATATACAACAGCATGCAAATATGGGTAGTTGCGGTTAGTAAATACGCAATTTCGGGGTAGGGAATATTCACTGAGAAAATGTAGTGAATGTACTTCCCATATGCAAATAATTATCTACAAACTTACGATAAATTTGTATCGGGCCGAGAGGCATATACAAAAATTGTTCCATTTCCTAAGAAGGAGGATACGTAAAGTTAGCCACACTGTCCAGACGACTGCAAGTGGACCTATTTATCGCACTCAAAATAATTATTTTTGTTTTATTATCACTTCGAGTAATGATTGATATAGGTCATGTACTGGACTTCCGTTGGATGCGAAATGCTTTTCGAGCACTTCCAGAGTGTAAGCTTATCCGATGAAGACCCCTTTTCAGTGGAACATAAGTGTGCTTTTGATAGGTTTGAAAACACGAAATTGCAAAACGAAATGACAAAATATGTATGAAATAGAACGATAAAGATTGTAAAGTAAAGAATTTCACGCTCCTATCATAAAGAGTTAGAGAATGGCAGGCGAAAATCCATAACGAGCGAAATTCCACTTAACGGAATAGGGTTAATGATACGTACGCATTCCCACAGGCGGAAAAATAAACTGAGCGTGGAGCCAAATGGAAGATGTATACTTTATAAGTAACAGGAGCAGTAATGAAGCCATGACTGCAGCATAATGACCTTGAGCCGGAACGCACTCCCCGAAGTCAGGATGGTTCTGCTTATCTACTGCAGCTGGAGACGTACACCTGGGTTGGATATAAAAAAAGTTTTAGAGTGATTCACTGAAGGAATGTAACCCCCACGGCGCAAGAGTTGCGCTCTCCGTTGTAATTAATTCCGCGTGAAAAGTAATGCCCTGTCATTTATTCAGAATTATGAGCTCTTTCTAGGTCCCAATCTCTGCCTACAAAGGGGTCACAGTAAATTACACCCAGCTCAACGGCTCGTGCTTGTTATTCGGCTAAGATAGCTGCGATTTTACCGGGGTCGTTGATTAAGAATAAGCTGCCACTCGCTTTCTTGTAGTTCTCAATTTGACGGTGCTTACATAATGGTGACTTCACCACAGTCTCGTACAATCTTACAGAACACCATTTTCCACCTGTTGGTACCATTTTCAGAGCCCTGATAAGACGGGCTACCTGGCTACCGATATATTGCTTGACGTTCCCTATATAGCTGAGAAGTAAGTAGTTTACTGAAGTAATGCATTCTAGTCACTCGATGTCCGCCATCGCTCTTTCTCGAATGGCTTGGATTCAGCCTTCACTTACCCAAACTCGCGTCGAAAAGAGTGTCACGTCACCCATCCGTCACGTGTACTCTGCTAAGTACTGCCCTCTCAAAACGAGTGTCCTCTCACCCATCCTACGATACAATTCGCTACAACAGCTCATCCACAAGCCCACTTTAATTCCAATCGCTTGTGAGGACGTATCCACCGATTTGGGGACGGGATTCGGTGTGGGGTGTAACCGTTAGGAACGGACGACCACATGAGGCCCGTGTCCGAGCCCCTGTGCGCGTCCCCGCCAAGCCACCCCAAGGTATGCTTAATGTACCACTCTCTCGGGGTTGCCATGGCAATGCAGTAGGTCCAAATCGAGCTCGAAATCAGCTCTTCCGAGTGGTCGAAATCTTCCGCTATGAATCATGTCGGATCGCTTCGATTCGGCCGCCAAATCAGTTGGACCCAATGGTCAGCCCACCAGGGCGGTGGACATCAGTAGCCCCTCAGGCCGAGCAGCCAAGTGGACCGGAAATGGAAGTCGTACCCTGGACTCCGCCCCCTGGTCTCGGCGCGTCACCGCAGGGCCAAACACGGGACTGGCTCGGCTCCTTTTCCTTCGTGCCGCGTAGCCGAGCTGTCGTTCTCCTGTCTACTTTCTAGCCTTTGGCGTTGCGGTTGTCATCCTCTTGATTACATTTTCTTCTCATTGGTCAACTTGTCATTTATACCGTCGTGAGTGATGCAGGCCTCCGCCACTACTCCAGGTTGGTGTTTGGAAATTCTACTCCCTTGGCTGTGGGGATTCAGACCCATTATTAAAGACATAAAAGATCAGTGCAACTATGAGCCACAAGGGCCCTTCTTGGTTGCACTTGGTACACTGAACCAGTTGCCCACCAAATCTGTCAATCAACCCACCCTGGAATACAGAAAAACAAGCCCCCTATTCTTATAATGATTGTCTATGCCGTTTTTAAAGATGTTCAGTGTGTTGCTACTGACAATTGCTCCTGGAAGCTGGTTCCAGTGTTCTACTACCCTGTTGGTGAAGAAAGACTGTCTTAACCTTGTCCTGCTGTGATTAACTTTAATTTTGAATTGATGACCTCTAATTGCATCATTTCTGTTAAATTCAAACATTTCCCTTAGATATCCCTGCTCCTGACCATGAACAAATTTAAAAACCTCGATGAGATCTCCTCTCAGCCTTCTATATCTAAGTGAAAACATATTCAATTTCTTCAATCTTTCCTCATATGCCAGGTTGCCTATACCATTAACCATTTTTGTTGCCCTCTTTTGTACTCTCTCTAAAAGCCAACAATATTTCTCATAACTAGGGGACCAAGCTTGGACACAGTATTCCAAATGTGGCCTGACATATGCACAGTAAAGCTTCCTGATGACCTCCTCAGTTTTGTATGACACATTCCTCTGTATCGCCCCAAGCATTCTTAGTGCCTTCTTCCTGGCTTCTTTGGTCTGTTCTGATGCCCCCCAATTTTGTGTTCAAAATAACACCTAAGTCCTTCTCCTGCTCAGTCACAGATAGTACTTGGCCATCCATCAAGTATGGCGCCTTCATATGCTGCCTACCTACATGCATGACTTTGCACTTATCAAAATTAAACTTCATTTGCCATTTTTCGGACCACTTCACAAGCTCGTCTAAGTCGTTCTGCAGCAAAACCTGCTCATTGTGCCCTGTTATTGCCCTAAAGATCTTCAAATCATCCGCAAATTTCAAAACCTTACTGCTCAGGCCACATTCAATGCTATTCACAAATATAATGAACAACAGTGGCCCCAGTACCGACCCCTGAGGGACTCCACTAAGAACATTTTGCCATGATGACTTTGTACCATTAAGCATCACTCTCTGCTGTCTATCTGAAAGCCACAACTCAATCCATTTTAGGATGCTACCTGCAATGCCATGGACCTGAAGCTGCATCATTAACCGTGTATGGGGTACCTTGTCAAAGGCCTTACTAAAGTCAAGATATGCTACATCAACCTGATTTCCCTGATCAAATTGTTCTGTAGCAAAATTTAAAAAGTCCAAGAGATTTGTGAGACACGATCTCCCTTTTCTAAACCCATGTTGAGTATCTTGAATCAATCTGTTTCCTTCCAGAAAACTAACTATTCTATCTTTGATAATTGATTCGAGTACCTTGCAGACTAGGGATTTGAGGCTTACTGGCCTATAATTTTCAACTTTCCCTCTTTCTCCTTTCTTGAAAATAGGAACTACATTTGCCCTTTTCCAATCTGTTGGAATTTCATTTTGTGAAACTGATCTACAAAATATTATACTAAGTGGAATTGCCAGTTCCTTTTCAGCTTCCCGCAATACCCTAGCATAAATTCCATCAGGTCCTGCTGCCTTGTTTTGCTTTATTTTTCTGATATAATTGAAAACAACATCACTATCAATGAAATCAACATTGTGTATCTGATCACCTGTCACTGAACTGTGGTTCACGGTTGGCGAATTTGTCACATCCTCCACTGTAAACACTGATTTAAACTGCTTGCTCAGCTCGTCAACCATCTCACCATCCTCACTCAATATAGTGCCATTTACTTCCAGTGGACCAATTGTGCTTGAAACTTTACTTAGCTTGTAGAAACTAAAGAACTTTTTACTGTCCCCATTACAGTTCCTAGCCAAATCCAATTCTTTTGCCCGCCTTGCTGCTCTGGTTTTCTGCTTCACAGCATCTCTAGCTTTTTGATACGACCTTAGATTTACGGCATTTGAAGCTTCCTTAAATACTCTAAATGCATCTTTCTTAGCCTTAATTGATCTCCTCAAATCTGGTGTAAGCCATGCTGGCTTTCCTACACTTCTTTTGCGCCTTTGCTTTTGGGGGACATGTCTAATCTGAATTTCCCTCAAGTAAGATTTGAACTTTTCCCACATTTCACAGGCATTTAAATAAAAAAAAAATTATTCCCATTGTATGGCACTTAAAGCCTCTCTCATGGAGTCAAAGTCTGCCCTGTTAAAATTTGGAATCTTTGCCAAGTTATCCTTGATTGTCCCTGCTATTTGTACCTTAAATCTCACTATGTTATGGTCACTTCTTCCCAGAGTTTCTCCTACAGTCAAGTCTTGAACTAAATCACTTAAATCTGAGAAGACAAGGTCCAAGAATGAGCCCTGCCTGGTTGGTTCCATTACAAACTGGTGTAAGAACAAGTCCTCTTCAAGGCATTTCCTAAACAGTTTACATGATGGGGAGCCAACACCAACATGTTCATATCCTTTTAGATTAAAGTCACCAAGAATAAGGCATTTCCTCTGAAAGTTTCTACTGATTTCCTCACAAATCACCTTATCGAGCTCCAGTTGCTGAGAATGTGGCAAGGTTCCTGATCGATACAAAGCTCCAATCCTCAGTTTATTGCTATTGCCTCTTCCCACAGCAACATCAAGCCAAATGGACTCCACAGACACATTTTTTACCCCATCTGCTACTTTCTGAGAACTGTATAAACTGTTCACATAGAGCATTACACCACCCCCTTTCACTGCTGGACCCCTATTGCATGAAAACATATTGTATCCCTGGATCTCATAGTCCTGCAAGTTATCCCCAAAATATCCCTCACTGACCCATGCCTCAGTAATGCAAACAAAATCTGGTTTCTCCTCAGCAACATAACACTTGAACTCATCAAATTTGGATCGAATGCTCCGAGCATTAAGCATCATACACTTAACAAAAGTTCCATAACCCTCTTTGGCTTTTTCATGTTGAGTATCTCTATCATCTCTGGATGAGCTACCACTCTGCCCCCTTGATCTACTGCTACCCCTATTTGCTGACTGTGAGGTGTTTGCAAGACCTCTCTCTCTATCAGCTACATCCCCCCCATGACCTGCCTAGTTTCCCTGTTTCCTAATTAGAGCCTCCTCATACCTATTGCTGAGCAATTCAACTCCTCTCTTGTTCAAATGTAACCCATCTAATGCAAACATTTCAGTCCTCCCCCAGAAATCCCCCCACAAATCCAAGAACCCCACCCCAAGTTCCTTACAAATCTTGGCCACCCTGGTATTCAGCCCAATGGCCCTCGAGTACCACTCTATGCTTGCCTTAACCATAGGGAGGATGGATGTTACCATTCCTCGTTTCCTACTCACAGCTAACCTACCTATCAAAGCCCTATACTCTTGCATTATTTCCTCTGTTTTTGCTTTTCCTACATCATGTACACCAACCTGCACAATTACTGTTGTGCTCTCTCCACTACCCTTCATCACTCCTTCTATCCTATCACCAACATCCTTTACCTGGGCCCCTGGGTAGCAAACACGAGTCCGTTTGTTGGGGTTCCTGCTACAAATTTACGGTCCATGTACCTCACTCTTGAGTCCCCTATAACTAAAACTTCCCCCTCTCTACCATCAGCTGCCTGGTCGTTCCTCCCTTCCTCCTTAGCAGCATTTCTATCTCTCTCTTGCAGTACCTCAAATATATTATTAGTTTCAATGCCTTTGTCAATTTTCCTTAAAGCTAGTCTCGTACTCTGGCGTCTAGCTACTTTCCACTCTCTACTGTCATGGTCTATACTATCTCCACCCCTATCACTCCTAGACTCCTGCACCTGGCTTGCCTGGCTGACATTTCCTATGGTGGGCCCTGCCACCAAACACTTCAGACGCTCCACCTCCCTTGCTAACATATCTACTTTATTACTCAAGTCCCCAATGACTACAATACACTTACACTTCCCACAGTCGCCTTGCATTTTTTTTTTTTTTTTTTTAATTTAAATAAAGTTATCCCGACTCACCAGCTACAAACTCCAACTAAACCAAACTAAGATTTAAAAAAAGAAGCCTAGATACCTTTGCAATTACACCAGTATATTGAAAATATACCTAGTGGTAATATAAGCTCACTATTTTAGTCCTTAAACTTAAACACCAAAAGGACACCGACTTATTCCTCTACACTACAGAAACCTAAGCCACGAGACCGCGCCAACCGTCTACAAAGCGTTCACGTGGCTGATCGATAATTCTAGAAGCTACCTAGTGTAATTTAAGCTCACTGTTTTAATCTTAAAGTCTATCTTAAACTTAAACAGCAAGCGGACGCAGACTTATTCCTCTATGCTAACAGAAACCTAAGCCACGTGGCCGCTCCACCCGTCTACAAAGCGTCCACATGGCCGATCGATAATTCTAGAAGCTAAAAATCTGCTCGTTAAAAAGAAACTTATGAGATAAAACTATGCAAATATATGCACAGAAGTAATTGCTAAATACCTACCACCAGCTGCAAACTCCAACTAAACCAAACTAAACACTAATATAATCAAAAACCTAGATACCTATACAATAACACCAGGACAAGAAGATATACCTAGTGTAATTTAAACACACTATTTTAGTCAACTCTATTTTAAACTTAACCACCAAAAAAAAAAAAAAAAAAAAAAAAAAAAACGTATTCCTCTGCACTACAGAAACCTAAGCCACGAGGCCACGCCACCCATCTACAAAGCGTCCACGTAGCCGATGGATAATTCTAGAAGCTACCTAGTGTAAGTCAAGCTCACTATTTTAATCTTCAACTAAAACACCAAGCAGACACAAACTTATTCCTCTATGCTAACAGAAACCTAAGCCACGTGGCCACTCCACCCGTCTACAAACGTACACGTGGCCGATCGATAATTATAGAAGCTTAGAATACCTAGGCTAAGTCTAATATACTCAAGTTAAACAATATAACCGCTCTTTCTTAACCTAGGCCTACAATAGAACAAATCCTCCCTCCACTAACCACCTGTGCCCAATCTTTTACTCACGATTTTCCCTCGTCACGGGAGCGCAAAAACACGTCCGCTTGCGACGAGGGCAGAGCAGTGAGTGGTTGGAGCATTAGGGGTCGTTGGAGTCATACGGCACACACCTCAGATGATGAGCCGTCTCTTTGTCCCAGATAGCGCGAATCGGGAGCGTTCAGGTCGAGGGAGCTAGCATATAGGCATAATTCATTGCTGTATGAAATGTATGTTTCCTCCCCATCAGGCTGGCGCGAAGCAGCGGTGCCTGTTTTGAAGTCGATGTGCTGCGAGTCACTACGACTGAGTATCCGTTTCCAAGGCGGTTCATCTCTGCCGAACTATAGCTGAATTCAATCGGCAACATCTTCGCACTGCATTTCCCTCTGTATTGGGTCACTGGCGTAACGAGGGGGGATGGAGGAATTCCCCCCCCTCCCCTCCCCTGAGAAGTTTTGGGTCGCCCAAGAATCGTGCATGGTTCGGAAAAATTGCGCCAGGCTCCCCAAAAATCCAGCTTGGATCCACAAAAATCGGACCGGGGCCCTTGAAAATCACATTGGGGGCCCCAACATTATTTTCGGAACCCCAAGATATGAGGCTCGGGGCTCAAATAAGGTGAAACCGGGACCCCTGAAAATACCGCTGGGCCCCCAAAATGTGGCGTCGGGGCTCACGAAAGGTCGCGCCGGTGCCCCCAAAAATCACGCTGGAGCCTCAAAAGGTCGAGCCGGGGCCCCTGGAATTCACGCTGGGGACCAGGAAGTCTCGCCGGGCCCATAAAAATTACACCAGGGCCCAAAAAAACGGGCTGGTCCCCTGAAAATCGCGCTGGGACCACAAAACGCCGGACCTGGGCCCATAAATATCACGCTGGGGCCTGAAATTTCGCACCTGGGCCTCCCTGAAATATAACCTGAGGTCCAACAAAGTCGTGTCGGGTCCTTGAAAATCACAATGGGGTCCCTGAAAAGGGCCGGGGGCCTGAAAACCGCGCTGCGGGCCCCCAAAAAATCGTGCCAGAGATCCTGAAAATCACAACGGGATCCCAAAAGGCCAGACAGGGGCTAAAGAAAATCACTCTGAGCCTGGGAGTACCAAAATGTCGAGTCCGGACCCCTTAAAATAACGCTACGTGCTCGGCAGGACGCGCTATGATCCCAGTTTGTTTATTGTTTATTGGGTGGTTCACGACTCATTTTATGCACAATCAAGGCTAATGGCGCCGCCCACACTGTTTCGCCGGTGGGCCGCGGGATTGGGAAATATCCTGAGTGGTACGAGTGTTGAACACGGGACCTTTGGTACCCAGAGCTCAACACCTTAACCACTCGGCCACCCCGGCATACCAGGGTCCCAGAAGTCTCATTGGGACCAACCAGAAAAAATGAAGCAAGAGCGACGAAAAACAGCTCGAATGTGGACAATCGCTCCCAACAATTTCCCAAAAAGCCCCCAAAACGTGCTGGCCCCCCAAAAAAACGTGTCGAGGCCACTAAAACTTGCGTTATGGATCCCAACAAACGAAGACGGGGCCGCAAAAATCGCACTTGGACCCCAAAAAAAGTCGCGTCGTTGCTCTTGAAAAGCACAATTGTGCCCAAAATGTTGCGCCGGAGCCCCACAAGTCGCAGATGGCTTCCCAAAAATCGAAGCGTACATGGAATATTACTCTGCGGCCACAAAAATTGCGTCAATGACCATACAAACGCGCCGGGCCCCGGGAAAGAAGCGTGTTGGGGCACTGAAGAAAAAAAAACACGGTAAAATAGAAGAAAATTCTGGTCGGGGCATCAAAAATTTCCGTCGGAGCTCACCAAATTCGGCGTCGATGGCACGAAATAAAATAAGCACAGCACGGCCCCAAAAATCGCATCGGTACCCGACAAAAATCAAATCGGAGCCCTCCAGAATAAGGAGAGATTTATAAAAATATATGTTCGGGGCAGGAAAATCGTTCCGAATCCCAAAACATACAAAAATCGCATCAATCGCAAAAATCGCATACGGCCACGAAAAAAAGGAAACCGGAACTAAAAAATCGAGGCGGAACATCGAAATGGCGCCGGGGGCCCCAAAAATCAGGCTGGGTCTAGGACTTTTAAATAAAATCAGAAGAAATCACCAAAAATTGTATCGAGCCTAGAAGACTGGCGTCGAGTACCCCGGATGCACGTGCCTGTGCCCGCAAAGTCGTGCTGGGACCACGAGAAGTTATACCGGAGCCACCAAAAATCGTGCTGGGTCTCCCAAATGTGCGTCAGGAACCCCAAATAAACACAGCAGGACCTTAGGAGCACAACGGGAGGCCGAAAATGCACAGGGTCCTCCGAAGCGTACCTTGCCTCGCAAAAAAAGCGGGGTTCGGCCTTAAAACATGCGTTGCAGCTCTACGCATGTTTTACCCGGAGCACTAAACACACCCGGAGCGCTAGAAAATGCGCAACGCAGGTCATCAAACTGCATGGGGACCTCAAAAACCGGCTAGGATCCTCAAAAAGTGACATGATCCTAAAAAGGGAACACAAAGACAGGGCACTAAAAAAAAACACTGTGGTCTTCAGAAACGTGCCGGTACCTGAAAAATATCGTCGATGCATAAAAAAGCAATAGAACTCTTTTTAAAAAAAGTGCCGAAGTCTCAAAAATGTGCCGGACCTCTAACAACATTTGTCTCGAGCCCTAAAGCACAGACACAGATGGTGCATTCCAAGACAGATCGACCAATGCACTTCACCCCCATATTTTTGTATTAAGACCAAAATTTTATCACAGGGTTGTCCTTGGCTCTGAACACGGCTGTACAATTTTCATCCCGATTCAGCCAACGGTTTTTAGCTATAGCTTCCGGCATTATTTGTAGGTCAAATAACATGGGTTGGTTTGACGATGGATATCTCATGAATAAGAAGAGAAAGTGGTGGCCAAGTATACATGTTTCAAAATAAAAAGGATCAACTGAAACATTCCCGATATAAAGCATCAATACTTCCTATATTTGACCTCATAACCACGTGACCTCGTGACCTCCCGTGCCCCTAGCCCATCGAAATTGACAAATTTGACGGCGGAAATGAAAATAGGCGTGATTTCGCTGACTAAACAACAAATGCTTTCTGATAAATATCCGATATGGCCGTCCGCCCTTCATGACTTTTTGCGATTTTGTGTTTTCCGGGTAAGACGGATTTCGTGTAAACTCTTTTCCATTAGAATGCTACGTGAAGTAGAACAATGACATACAGACATATGATTGCAAAACGATTTTCTAAAAAAGCATTTCTAGCTTTTCAATGTAGATCTTATAGTTTCCCTTAAAAACCATCTCGAATTTCAAGGTCACTAGTTACCGATAGGTCACCCATGGATTTACTTACGCGTAGCTACGCAATTGTACTTCGGAACAACTGATATGCATTGAATACCAACAAACATGGAAATATCGCAACCCGACCCTGTTGAATCATGTTCTATTACCTGCATATTGCATTTGGCGCGGTAACCTATAACAACACGCATTTGGCACCTATAACAAACATGACGATCACTTTGTGTCAGCGATCAAGTGTTAGGCAGATTTATAATTTTGTGCTGAAGAAAAAGCATTGCGTCTCCGTGGACTGCTGGTGACTACGTGTTAAAGGCAAATAAAAGCCGAGGTGTTTGTCTCGCGTATGTCTTCCCTCCCACCCCATCCGTACTTCGTACATATATCAGTACTCCCCATCTGTACATAGCTCGATACTCTCCAGCCTGGTGGCGGTTCCGAGGGAGATAAAGGCGCCGGCGTTCATGCCGGCGAACAACAGAGGGGTTGACATCGGGAAGGAAACGATAACAGGCTCGGCAGAGCGGGAGCAGTGTAAGAACCATTCTCAAAAACGCCTGGTGGAAAGAGGACGTGGTGATTTTTTTTCGACGTACGTAAACGCTACAAGCAATTGTGATAGTCACGGTGTCGATTCTTATTGTCGTCATACAAAGCGGATAACAAAAAATGTTGCAGAAGTATCGGTAAGCCCCATTGAAAACGCGAGCGTCCTCACATTACCATGCTTTGTGTGTCAAATTTCCAAGTTGAAATTTTTGAAACAATTTTTTTTAGATATCTTCGATTTTTAAAGATTTTTATTTTCACAATCAGCGTCAGAAATGAAAACAAAAATTAAAGGATGCACCGAAGGGAAACTTGATGCAAACAAAATTCAGAACTCTGGCAGGCTTAGAAGAACAAAACATGCCAAAATCGACAAATATGTAAAAGTTCATTTTGCGGAAATGAACTCAAACTTGAACTAAAACTTGACTTTCCATCAAAGAAAATATGTTCCGTTGGCTGCTGCCTGTCTGTACCTGCTGAGAAGTTCCTGAAACATGCCATATTCAAAGCTCTACAAATTTCTGAATGCACTCGGAATTTCCAAATCTACTCGTTAAAAACAACTTAACAGATTAAAAATATTATCGATCAAAGCGATGAGCCAGGGCAAGTTGTCTCAGATGCCATCTTAAAATGATCTGTGAATTGATATTTACCATCTCAAAAAGCCAGTTCCGGAAATCCAAGCGGTTTGCCGCGCTTTTATTACCAGATTTGATGCCCTACTAGGCAGTGACCAGAAATCACAGAAAACGGCCCGAAAACGTCCTATTTCACGTATTGCGCGTATTGTACTATAAAAGTACAATGTTAAAAAATTCTCTTTTTTCGGAATTTCCGAGAATATATAGACCATTCCTAAGGTGTCCACGGCCCCAGATTCCCTGTTCACCCCCAAAATTCGGTTTCGGCAAACTTCGAAATCGACGCCGTTTGTAACGAGTTGGTTATCAAAGCCAAATCGACACCGTTTGCTCTGCTTTCATTTTCCTAATATATTGACAATTGTGCAGCGGAATGTCCCATGCGGAATGTCCACATGCGCAGTGTCTCAAAAACGTGAATAATGAAGTCACATGAAGGTTGTGAAAATGATGTTTTCTGGCACAGCCTACGTGCACTGCGACAGCAAAGAGTGGCTTGCAATAGGTGTTTCATATAAATGATATAAATGATATAAATGTCCATATAAATGATGCTGTGAAGACGGAAATAAAGCATAATTGTACTTCTTGTTGCGATGTTAGCATGGTCGAATATCGTCAGACTGCATCGTTGTCATGTGTAATGACATTCAGTACGTGTTGTAAGTAACCACCAGAAGTTCTGAGGTAAAATTACGCCGTTACATGGAAATAAGCTTCGATACTATGGTGATCATAAAATGTTTAGCCCTTGTTAAGGAAGCTAAAACAGCTACATTAGAGACCTACTAATGTGCAAGTTGGAAAAACAAGTTCTCATCATCTGATGTTTATTTCGTTGTTCTATCCCATCGTTGTTTGATTGTGAACTGCTTAGTACAGTGCAGTAATGTGCAATAATGTGCAATACGTAGGAAGTGCTCAAAACGTGAACAATGAATCCACAGGAAGCTTGTAAAAATGTTCATGTTTTCCGGGAGACGCTATGCATACCGTGACAAAAACGCGTGTTTTTGCATTACGATAAAGATTCGACTGTGCTGCACTGTCAGTGCGGCACGTACTGATTGCCTGCAGTCGACTCACCCATGAGCGAAGGTCGTACCTTTGACCCGTACCTTTTACCTACCTTTTTTAACTTTTTACCTTTTTACCGTACCTTTTATCTATTTTGGACGTACCTCTCTCCTTTAGGGAAGTATAAGGGGACGAGTCATCAATTGTTCAATCGGGACGTCTCTTCCGCTTCCTACAATATACAAAGTTTTCTGTGATGTATGCCCATCATTAACTCGCTTTTACACCTGACAAAATGAGGATAGTAGCATGGCATGATGTCATACGTACACCGACCCATTTACTTGCAGTTGTCTAGTCGACTGGCCTTCGTACATATGCCATTATTTGATTGACGATGATATGGGCGCTGCATGATCGACGCAGTCGATGTGCTCATAAACCCCAATCCTACCTATCGGTAATAGGTGACCTTGAACTTTGTGAAATTTATTAAGGCGAACTATAAGACTTAAATGAATAAATTGTAAATATGTTTTGTGAAGTAAACGTTTTTATATCACCCTTCTTCATAGCATTGTTCAATCCCCCGTAGTTTTTCAGTGGGAGACAACTTACTCGAAATCCGTCCGTTCCGAAAATCGGATGATTATAGAAACCATGGAGAACGGACGTGTATATAGGATAATTAGAAGCAAAACACTTCTTTTCATAAGGCAGACAATTCATGCCCGTTTGTATTTCTGCCATCAAATTTATCCATTTCAAAGGGCTAGGGGTCACAGAAGGTCACGAGTCACAAGGTGAAACTTGGTGTCACATGGTGACTCCAAAATGGTGTCACAAGGTGAAACTTGAGAAATGGTGATATTTTATCACGGATGTGTTTTCTTTACTCATTTTTATTCTCAAAGATGCATAATATTCACACTTCCTTCTCATTATCGATGAGACATCTATCGCCAAAAACGCCCTTGTTGTCTGACCTCAAAATATTGCCGTGGGCTATAACTCCGAAACCGTTGGTCTGATCGAGCTAAAACTTGCTCAGGCGTGTTCAGAGCACAGAGCACTAATTTTGGTCCAAATACAAATTTAGCGGGTGTAAAATTTGAAAATGTTTGGTCGTCTGTCGTGGAACGCACCAGATGTTCAAACCACAATTTCTCGAGCAAGCACGTCGACCAAGAGCTAAGCCGGTTCCTAAACATAGACATTGGCAGTAAATACGCAAAGAAAACTGATGATAAGCTGTCGATCATTACCCTGTTTTACAAGGATCAAATGAACCCTGTTTAGAAAACAAAAACAAAAAACGTTTCGCACGATGTAATTAAAAGTAGCCTGTTTCCAAAAATGTGCAAGAACCATTGCAGGTTACTTTATATTATAACAGTAAGAAACTGCTCACCTGATAATGCAAAGCAAATATAAACAAGTCCCGCTAACTATGAATGATGTAGCTTAGAAATATTCACCTCCATATGAAGATTGCACACCCTAGAAGAACGTCAGCTACATTGTCCATGCTAGCACCAGCCCGTCACGAAAACTCACCTGTCAACTGAATTGCGGCACAGTAGAAGCCCACACTCAATCCGAATCCGAATCCCCTCCCCTCGCACATATCGCTCGCCTCCGGTGAGCGATATGTGCGAGGCCCTCCGGTGCGGGTGAAAGAACACGGAAGAAAACTGACACGACATGACTTGTTTCCACACATTTCCTGAATGTACCATTCAAATGAAGGCGCCTTTAGAGGTACAATGCAGGCACAATGCGGGCAGAATGCAGGTGCAAGCAAAGGCGACGCCACCGGGGCAGCAGCGGGGGCAGCCGCCCCCCCCTCCCCTCCTCCGAAATTTGAGGAGGCCCCTATCCGGAAATGCGCAGGAAAAGGGTGAAAGAGGTGAGAAAAAAGGTGCCCGACGAGACAGAAGATCAAGCTGTCAAGGAGGTCCCAAGACTGGCAACGAGGCCCCCGGTAAATATAATCAAGTCCCTATAAGAGTCGTAGGACAGACATTGGGAGGAGCCCCCCCCAGGATGAAAAGGATGCCACCGAGACGGGCAAGAAGCCACCCAGGTTAGACAAGAAGGCTTCCGATCGGTGGCAAGATATTCTTAATTTGGAAAACGAGGCCTCCAGAGAGGGAAGAAGAGAATAAGGAATGATACAATAGAAAATAAAATAATACAATAGAAAATAAGGAATGATAGGAGATATTTCTCCGAACGCAAGAGGGAGCCCCAAGATGGGTCAGAAGGTCTCCGCAGGAATAAGAGAAGGCCACTGAGACCAGCCAGATGAGGCCCATATTATGGAAGAGGAGGACCCTGGAAGATAAGATTTGGGACTAGGACGCAAAAGCACCCTGCTAAGAGGATAATTAGGCTCCAATCACAGATGAGGAGGCCTCCAAGACGTGAGAGGAGGCCCATAATTTGAAAACGGAGTCACCAAGGAGAGGATAGGAGGTCCCAGAAATCAAGAGAGTGCCAACAATTGCACGGAGGCCCCCAGGATTGCAAAGGAGGCCCCCAGGATTGCAAAGCAGACCCCAGAAGATGAGAGGAAGCCCTAAGACGGAAGAGAAAGCCAGTGGATATGAAATGAGGTTTCGGAGACGCAAAAGCAGGCATCAAAACGGGTAAGGTTCCACCAAGATAGAAAAGGATGATCCAGAAACGTGGCAGGAGGCACCTAATTCGGAAGAAGACGACACAACATTGGAAATGAGACCCCATGATGAATTAGGAGGCTACTAAAATAGGAGAGAAAGGCCATTGGATAAGAGAGATGGCTCCCAGGCGATAAAGAAGGCTCCAAGACGGATAAGAAGGCAGCTGAGATAGGAAAGGTTGATTGTAATTTGGAAGAGGAGGCACCTGGGAGAGAAGAGGAGTCCACCAGGAGATAAGAGGCCACCCTTAAAATGGGAAAATATCGAATCAAAGCGCAGAGCAAGAGGTCCGAGACGCGAGAGGAGGCTCCTAATTTGAAAAAGGAAACTTCTAGAAGAGAAAAGGAGACCCCTGCCGGACTCGAGATGAGTCCCTCAAGACAGAGTAGGAGGTCTCCAGGGCCGAATGAGGCCCCGAAGACCGGAAGGAGTTCCCAGGAAATGAGAGGAGGTCCTTAAGATAGGGGTAGTAGCAGGTATGGAAGGAGGTGAAGTTTCCAAAATTGAAGATCTCCTCAAGACGTGTAAGGCTTTGGCAGGACAAGGGAGGAGGCCCACGGGATGTGGCATGAGGCCCCTAATTTGGCAGAGAATGCCCCTGGAACATGAGAGGAAGCCCCATGCCATGTTGAAGGGGTCCCACAATGTAGGAAGAGGCCCTCCAAGACGGGAGAGGAGGACCATTGAATATGGAGGAGGGTAGGACACACGAGGAGACATCCAAGACCGGTAAAGAGGCTCCAGGAAGTGAGGCGAGACCCATAAGATGCGAGAGGAGGCCTATAATTTGCAAGAAGAAGCCCCTAATAAATGGTAGGAGTCACGCCGTGGTACTTGAAAATCACGATATGAGCCCCAAAAGATCCGGCCGGGGCCCCAGAAAATCACGCTGAGCCTGGTGGTACCAAAACGTCACGCCCGGACCATGAAAATCACGCTTGTGGTACGACAGGTTGTACCGTTCCCCAACAGTCTCATTCGGACACAAATGAAGCCGGGGAAACGAAAAACAATGCGGACATGGATAATCGCTCTGGGGCCCCAACAATGACACCAAAAGTCTCCAAAACATATTGGACCCCCAAAAAGTGTCGAGGTCGCTAAAACTCGCGGTAGGGATCCAAGCAAATGACGCCGGGACACAAAAGATTACATTGGACTAAAAAAAACTCGCGTCGCAGCCCTCGACAGCCACACTGGGGGCCCAAACGGTCGTGCCGGAGCCCCAAAAGTTACAGCTGCCTCCCAACATCAATTCTCAACCGGAATGTCAATTTGCGGCCTCAAAAATTGGGTCAAGGTCCCCCAAAACCCGTTGGGCACCGGAAAAAACTTGTCAGGGCACCGACAAAATCACATCGGGAGACCGAAGAATCGTACCGGGACCCAAAAATATCACATAAGGACCTTTAAAGAAATAGAACTTGGTGTCCAAAAAGTTCACACCGAGACTCGATCGAATCAACCCCACCACAGGAACATTAAGAACAGGTCCGGGAAAAAATTACCCTGAAGGCTTTTATACTCCGAAAGGTGCCATCAACTGAAAAAAAAAACTCCTTCGGTGGCAGCAGTGGCATATCAAAGGGGCAAATTCCCCCTCCCTCCTAAGAAGAATAAGCTCCCAAGAATCGTGCCGGGGCCCCCACGAGTCGCGCTGAGGCCACCAAAATTCGCGCCGGTCCACCAGAATTCACGCAGGGGGCTCCAAATAAATACGGCGGGCCCCAGAAAACTCGCTCCGAGGGCCGAAAATATGCGACAGGGACCACCAAGATCGCGTTGGGGCCACAGATAAGTGCAACGTGCCCCGCAAACTCGAACCATTCACCCCAAATATCGCGCTCGGGACCTACAATTCCCATTCGTAGTCCGAAAAAAAATTATGGGCATAAAAAATACACGACGGAGCTAAAAAAAAAAATGGCGCCTGGGGCCCCACATAACCACAGTGTGAGCCCAAAAATCGCATCGGTATCCGAAAAAATCAAGCCGGATCCCTTCAAAATAAGGATAGATTCAAAAATAAATGTTCGGGTCAGGAAAATAGTTCTGGAGCACCGAACGTATCATCAGATGCCTTCACAAATCGCGTACGGCCCCGAAAAAAAGCATACCGGAGCTAAACAAAAATCGAGGTGAGATACAAAAACATGGCGCCAGGGGCTCGAAAAATCAGGCCGGGATTCGGACTTTAAAATAAAATTCAGAAGAGATCCACAAAATTCGCGTTCAGCCCAGAAACCTGGCGTTGGGTCACCGAAGCCACACGCCTGGGCGCGATAAGTCGCGCTGGGACCAAGAAAAATCGCACCGAAGCCCCAAAATCGTAATTGGCCCCACAAATGTGCGTCAGACGCCCCAAATAAACACAAAGGGACCCTAAGAATATAACGGGGGCCGAATATGCAACTGGCCCTGCAAAGCGCAGAGTCTCGCAAAAAGCAACAGAGCCTTAAAACATGCGTTGCAGCCCAAAATAAACATACCAGGAGCTTTAAAAAAAATGCACCGGAAGCTCTCAAGGCACACAGGGGCCATGCGACCGCACACGGGCCTAAAAAGGAGGCTGGGGCCGCAAAAAGCAACATGGTCCCAAAACGAACAAAAAGAACGGGCACTAAATAAACACATCGGATCTTTGCAAACGCCCCGACATCTAAAAACAAATCATCGGTGCACAAAAGAGCAACAAAACCCTAAAACGAGCAGGGGTTCAGAAAATGTGTCGGACCCCCCAACAAAAATGGATTGGAGCCCTAAGACACATCCGTAGACGAAGAAAAACGAAAGGGGTCCTAAAAAGAACACTGAGACAGTGCCTCGGTTCGGTAACCAATCTGGGAGCATATTTAAGCAAAGATATGAGGTGCATCAAAGCTCAGCGGGTATCCACATTTAACAACCATAAAATGTGGGAAGTAGGGAACTCATGATCGAATTTAATTAATCGAATTTTCACAGCAAACGCACATACGAAGCATTCCGTCACGTCAAATATGGCGCAAGTCTATCATGTGGCAGCAATTAGCAAAACGTAGGAGGCCTAGCAGAAACCGTAGCATCGCACGAAGTGTGGCGAATGCGCCGAATGCGCAAGATTGGTGTGCACGTGCACGAACGTTGGCGTCGTGGCGACCGGGCGCTATGAACTGGAATGTCCGAAGTTGGGAAATTTTACATTTTAAAATGATTTGCATAGGTCTAATTTGAGCAGTGTGAGGTGACTTATCAAGGGATACCAAAAGAAAACCTTGGAACAGGGTGGGGGAGTTAGGGTTGAAATCCGACGAATCAGAAACGATAGTGGTAGATTAGGCCCCTCCACAGGACAATTCAGTTGGTCACTAATTATTTTATTTAAAAAGGTCCCCTTTGACAAAATAGTGGTTGAAATTTGAGGTCTTTTTAATGGGGTAGGTGGACCCCCTCCAATTACGTTTGCCCCTCCCCATTAACGCAAATATAGGTACGCCACTGGTCCCCCAATAATTTCCAGAAACATACGCCCATGGGGCAAAGCCAGCATTGAGGGGGCAAATTCCTTCACAAGCATACAAAACAACACCGATGCACATATAAAATGGGATGAATTATGTTTTGTAATGCATTTACTTCCTACACACTTGCCTTCTGTGGTTACAGCCTGCATGCTTAGAGCTTCCCGCTTCAATACCTTCTCAACGACGTCATTTACAAAACGGTACAGCACAGCGAAAACCATAGGCGTGACGGCGTGGAATTTGAAGGTTTTGTATTAGTTATGCATTGCCATTGATTTATTGTTGCATTGTCATTGATGCATTTTGTTCAGTGCTTGTTCTTGCCGTGAATTTATTCGCTGAGTATTTATTATTTGAGTTTGTATGCCAGTTGCCTTGCAGCCAGCACCAAATGTTATTTTTAAAACATCAATATATCCCTAAGATGGCGATCAGAAAACCAATTCAATCCATTTCTCGTTGTCACCTTCGCGAAATTGTCGTCCTAGGACTGAGAAATGATCGCTTAAGCTTGCTTATGACATCAAGCTGGTGAGAATGACTAACAGTAGTGATGAATCTAGCTATATTATTTGATAATATAGCTAGATTCATCACTACTGTTAGTCATTCCCACCAGCTTGATGTCATAAGCAAGCTTAAGCGATCATTTCTCAGTCCTAGGACGACAATTTCGCGAAGGTGACAACGAGAAATGGATTGAATTGGTTTTCTGATCGCCATCTTAGGGATATATTTTTTTTTCCCTACTTTGTCACTTTCACAACCTGAAAAGTAGGCATTTGTACAGAAAAATGAGTGGTCACATCATCTTGGTTACATTCATATACATTGCATTAAAATGATACATTCCAAGAATTCATAAAACACCTTAAAACACAAATTGACCAAAATGAGTGGTCACATCATGTTCATCACATTCCTAAACATTACATTAAAAAAGTCAAGAAATCAGAAATTACCTTAAACTGTAAATTTATCGAAAGGTGTGTCAACCCCTGGACGGAAATGCAACACTGGGTGCCCCAATCCTTGGCAGAAAAAGCACTAAGAGCAGTGGAATGAAAATATTAATAGAAGTAGACTAAAAACAGCTCTTATTGAAGACAAATATGGTAGCTCTGTGGTATTAACATAGAAACCCTGAGCACAGATGAGAAAAAGGCATGGACTGGACATGTTGAAGCTTACCTACCAACTTTTTCATCTACTGTTCCTTTGGGAATTAAATATCAGCAAGCTATTCACTGTTTAAAATCATACCAATCAGCAGAGACATCAAAGGTGTGAAGTACAAAAAACGAATCAGTACTATGTCACCTGAGATTGGCCTCCGGATTAAACACTGCGCGCAATTGCATCACAAATGTCTCACCTCCGTCATATTTGTCGACCGCAACCGCAAATTTGGACTGGAGATGCTGGGATTTCTGTAACTGGACTTTTAATCTTTGGATGCTACGATTTTGGATGTTCTGAGGAATGCCCATCACGATTTGTGGCATGTCATGCGCGCTAGTGTCTATTAAGTCTCTCCAGACCTTTGGTGATGGGGTTTCACCTTGTATAACCTAACATGGTTCGTTTAGAAAGTCTTGTAATCTACGGCTTAGTACCTACCTATTGCTTTCTTCAAGAATAGCAATTATAATACAGTGTGCATGCAGCTTCTTGCTGACTTTTTTATTTCATGATATCACAAGCTGGCAGATATGTTTGGCTCACATGTGGCTGTTGGTGCAGGTTGAGACTGGAGTGCCCCGTATTAATATTGAATATATGCACGTTTTCATTGGGCATATAGTTGGGTACCCAGGTAAATATCAAGCTTATAGTGTGATGGGTTGGCTGCTGAATATAAATGTAGTTTGTATCTCCACAATATCGATGATAACTGATTGTTGTTGACTGGACTGGATTGTGTGCAAGTTTGACAAGACTAGAAATTGAGAATGGAATGAATCCAGTTCAAGCTCCATATGCATGTGCTTTTGCTATTGGTCATGTGTGCAAGCATCATTATGACAATGCAATTGTTGTCTAGTGGCTCTGCAGATTTTTCAGAAAATCTGGTTTAAATGCATCAGCATCAGCTAATCTCGACATTGTATGATGTAAGTTGTGCTTGCAAAGTTGAAGGAAATCCACTCCTTTGTTTTTTTCCACCAAATTTTCAATTTTGCAGCAAAAGGTGGAGAGTCAATCCACTATCCAATCCAAATTTGTTTCATTTCAGTACAAAATGTGCTGGTTGGCATCAACTAAGTTTTCTAAGTAGCATGATCTTTTTCATTTTTTCCTTTAGCTTTCTTCTAAGCATAAAAATAACATGGGTTATTGGGGGGAAATCAATATTGGTGGGGCTAAGGCCCCCACAAAATAATACAAATCGACGCCCCTGGGCCCGTCATGCTGTCTGACGTCCAGCCGTAGCCTTCCAACACGATGCTATCGAGTATATCGACAAGCCCGCATTACATATTTATCTTTGCTTAGATTGAGATAAGGATAAGGATAATGATGAGGTTGGTGGACAAAAGTACACTACCGCGAGCCGAATCTAGTCACTATAGCTGAACGGTGGTTGATGAACTAGGTTTCACTACTTTGCTATATGACCTATGCAGTCGATGCGCCCCTAAGCTACGATTCACTTCTTTACATATTTTGCAACACAATAACTATGCTCGTTACCAGTACGCTCATCTCTGGTTTCCAACTCCTCCGCCTTGCAGGTACTGGTTTGTGCGTACTGTCTACTACTAATATGATAATCTTATTCGTATCTGTTAATCCTTATTTACGATCCTGCACGTGCAAAATATGATGAGAGAGATAGGGGACGAGTGGTCTAGGGGTAAGATGCTCGTCTCACAATCGAAAGGTTGTGGGTTCGAGTCTCACCTGTCGCTACTCTTCGCCCGCGACCAATCGGCGTGAGAGATTGGCGACGCTACATGACTCAACGGTCGACGTGTCGTAAAACCAATAACCAACCGATGAGAGAGATATGTCGGATGAAATAATAAGGTGTTATATTTCGGCTGCAACTGGTCGGAACAATTCGCGCTCCTTGTGCTAGCCGAAGCCAATGGGCCGCGTCAGCTGAACTGACGTAACCAGCTTAGAATTGACGGCCAACTCGCCGGTGTAAAGAATTGTCTGAGCCCTCCGTCCAATCGCGGGCTTTCAGTGCGACGGAACAACGCTCGGCGACTTCACGGCCGTTGCTGCTCCTCTAAGGCTGACTTGTTGCCGAAAACCGAACCCAACTAAACCGACTGCCAGACAACTCCCAGCTGGGGTCTGAAGCCTTCGCTGCCAGAACAGGGGGCTCCAGCGAGCATAAGCGTTACATACCAACTGAAATATTCAGGTGGCCATTCCCCCACTATTTCACGTCTAGTTGAACCATGCCATTGATGTGGTATGTGTGAGTTCATAGGATTAGACAGGCAAGCATACGGATCATTGATGCGCAACCCGAGTGCGGAATGCCGCCAAGTGTGGGGTCGGGCTTGGTCAATGAGATGCGTCTACGACGTTGGTCGATTTCTATTCTGACCCCGGACAGCGCGGGGACAATGGGTCGCATCACTGTCGGCAGTCTCCAAGAGCATGACTTTGAATAAAGTTTCTAGCCACAGCCGGAACCGAGCTGCGATCGACTCCGGCTGCCCCCACCGACGGGAGCGGACTGGTCAACGGTACAGGTCAAGGCAGGTCAGGGCTGTGACGACACCCGATCAGGCTGGGATGTTGGGCGAGCTATGTGTATTTTGGATTTTGGGCGTGTCAGCTGCTTCGGCTATATTGCGCATGTTGAGCGAGGTGACGATGTGGTGGCGTCTATGACGATAGCATCGCCGAGTGCGTTGCAGTGTTGTGCTCATTGTGTTCAGCTCGCGTGATTTGTGAGGTGTGTCATGAGTGGGGGCAAGAGATTACCCATGGCATGCGGTTGCAGTGGATGTGCAAATCACGTAACCCCGCGCACACGTGATGAGCATACGTGATTGTTTCATAGCATACGTGTGCGTCAACGCAGATTTGGTGGTGTGATCTGTGCCAAGGGCTGTGCTGTGGCTTCCGTTTGCAAGTTATCATCAGCACAATGACTTGTGAGGAAAATACAGCTCGGTGCATGGCCGGAGATCTGCGACAACCTTTCCCCAATTAGACCCAGCCTTTCTTTTTTCGCTTCCCGTGCCTTGTGTGACCTTCACGTATTGTGAAGGCCACCACAAGTGAAGTTGTGTTGTGAAGGCCACAACATTTGTGGCTTCACTTGTAAAGGCTACAACAAATGAACAGGTTCCCACGTGTTCACCAGCGTATCCACCTCACCCGTCTATATTACGAACCAAAGCTGCTGCTATCGCCGGCCGCCATGTCCGCTTATAAATGAACTAGTCTGGAAACGCACCGAATGTGCATGGTACAAGAAAGCCGAGATATGTAGGAAAATTTGGCTGTGTTTCAGCACCGACTTTGAAATGCAAATTTCGCATAACCTGCTTCCTCTGAAAATGATCAGTATTTTAATGATTGACGTCAGTAAAGAATGCTGCCAGAATACAAGCGCCCCGAGTCAACAGTTCTAAAACAAGCGCAACAACTTCTTTTTCTACTATTTTTATGAATATTCGACGATAAACTGGAGCATTTCTTTGATAGACGAATAGATCAAACGCGTGGTTTGCTGCAAAAAAAACATTAGGAGCCCCAACATCACATTCGGATATGTACCGGAAGCATGGGTGTAGCCACTGTGGGGGGGGGGGCCAGGGGACATCCCCCCCCCAATTTCTGAAAAGTGGCGATTTGTCCCCTCAATTCATTTCGTGTCCCCTGTCCCAAGCCGGCCATGGTCTACCTGGCCATGATCGCCGCAAAATTATACTTAGTCATTTATAAAGTGAAAATATCTATGCAAGAGAATCACCAAAAATACTAGAAGCTGATCTAGCCAATCAACGGGCTTTACAGGTTATCTGTCGTCACAAAATCTCTGAGAAGTAAATCAGCAAACGTTAGAAATGTTTGCTTCCAGGCCATTATTGAATAACATGTACTTTGACCATCTTGTGTTTTCGATTGGCTGAAAAATTACGCTTTGAGAGGCAACAAATTTGCATTATCGCAAGGGTTTATACATGTTAGGTTGCATTCTCCTGCGCATATATCGATATATCTTCAACAAAAGTGACTCTGGGTGTCCTTGGGTACCTTCAAGACCATGGAGATGAGTCATGGGCAGCCTTAATCACGTGCGTCAAGTTAACATATTCGTATTCAGCGACGAGTTCGCCAGAGGTGTATCTGTATTGGCATTGGCATTCAGCGACGGATTTATGATCGTTCGAATCAATTACCACAAATGCTTCTACCTGTACTGCACACGCTAGAAACAACTACATAGGTATCACATGACCACTTTAACAGTCAAGGTCCAACGCAAACCGGTTTCTTCGGTTGCCTCCAATTTTTTTTCGTTTTCACCACTTCGGTTGCTTCCCAAACCTCCCCAAATCTGGTATCAAGCAATAGCCTGTGGTGAACCATCGTGTAACATTTGAAACCGGTGCATGCCAAGGTCAAAATTCAAGGTCAAATGTTAGCTTAATTTTTTAGATGGCGATTTTAAAGCGATTCGACCGAACGCGAGGTTCCGTTGCTGTCGCTTCAATTTCCATGAAATGGGCGTCATTTGACGTGGCTTGATATGCCGTATCAGAAACCTAAGAATTCGAATTATTTGTAAAAGGCAAAGGCCAAGCTGATCCTTGGGTCGCCTCAAATGTGTTCGTTTTCGCTCAAACCTATCCAACTCTGGTATCAAGCGATAGCCAATGGTGAACGCTCGAATAACATTTCAAACCTGGACATGTCAAGGTCAAAGGTTTGATTGAGTTCTTCGATGACCTCGCGTTTCGTCGCTATGGCTTCAATTTGCAGAGC
Source organism: Ashinkailepas kermadecensis (assembly GCA_034440615.1). Classification (NCBI taxonomy): domain Eukaryota; kingdom Metazoa; phylum Arthropoda; class Thecostraca; family Neolepadidae; genus Ashinkailepas; species Ashinkailepas kermadecensis. Next base: position 32,026 of record JAOTOM010001783.1, on the reverse strand, counting down.
ATGGATGTCATTCGACGTCTATTGTTGTGCGGTATCAGAAAGTTGACAATTTGGAATTGTCTCGACGGGTCAAAATTAAAACTGACTTTTTCGGTGACCTCGCTTTTTTCGCCCAAGCCTGCCCAAATCCACTATCAAGCGATAGCCCATGGTGAACCCTCGAGTAACATTTTGAAACCGGGATATGTCAAGGTCAAACCTCAATGTCAAGGGCCAGTTTTAATTTTTTTAAGTCCTCGCGATTCGTCGCCATGGGTTCAATTTGCTTCAAGTGGGTGTCATTCGACGTGGCTTGTGCCGTATTATAATGATACGAAATCGAGCTAAGTTCACAGGTCAAAGGTCAAATCGATTTCTTCGGTCGCCTTGCATTTTTTTCTTCGCCCTAACCTATCCGCATCTGGTATCAAGCAATAGCACGTGGTGAACTTCGAGTAACATTTCAAACCGGGATATGTCAATGTCAGACCACAGGATCGAAGGTTAGCATGGGTTGCTCGAACTCTTCGCGCCTTGTCGCTATGTCTTCAATTTGCATCAAGTAGATGTCATTCGATGTGCCGTGAGGTATTCTAGCACACTGTTCAGAAATCACTTTAATTTTCGAAGTCAAAGGTCGAACTCATTTCTTGGGTCACCTCGCGTTTCGTCGCTTTCTCCCAAAACTACACATGTTTGGTATTAAGAGATTGCCCGTTGGCGACCCTCGAGTAACATTTCAACCGGGGACATGTCGGGTCAAGCCTCAAGGTCAAAGGTTGGTATTAATTTTTCAAAGTCCTCGCGTTTCGTCACTATGGCTTCAATTTGCATTATTTGGGTGTCATTCCACGTGGCGTGCCGTACGGTATCAGAATGTTGAGATATCGAACTAATTTCGAAGGTGTCGATGTCCGGTGTGTGTAAAATGATTGAGTGTGATAGGAATAGGACGATCAAATCTCTTTTTGTTTGCAGCCGTTGTGATAGCAGACACTCATATCCTATATGACTAGGAGCTCCCCCAAGAGATCCGTCATGACCTGCTCGGATGCGCTCTCATCGCTGGTTTTTATTTACACTGCAAGATTGCTGTTCCGGACATATAAGATATCGATCTTTTTTCAAATTGTACGCTTTCCTCTTAATCGTTGAACGGAAGTCGTCAAGTTTGCAAGAGAAGCCACACGTGAATGCGCACAATTTTATATCCAGCCGGAGTTCATAACCGCAAAAGAGCAATGTTATAATCAGGGGTTGATCCAGGAATTATCATGGGGACAGTGACGTCGCCACGAAATTCTTCCGCGGGGGGGGGCAAGGTTGAAAGGGGGCTTCCTGCTCCCCGAAAGGGGCCTCCACTCCATTGTGTTAGGACCTCCTATTGTTCTTCGGCTCTTAGTATAGTTCGGAAATAGGAAACATGATTTCATATTGATGTCTTGTTTGTTCTTGGCATGGTGCATCATTTACTCAAAACGCAATAACACTAATAATTTTCGCTGAGAACGGAGCCATACCAGGATATAAATAAGTAATTATGTGGATAAATACCTAAGTGCTAAAACAAACCAATGTCTTAATGATTTCTGGACTAGAAGAATGTTCCCGTTGGCCTGTAGATTGCGGCGAGCTGGCGTGGCTGGTGCTAAGCATATCTGAAAGATATCTCCCATTGATCAACCCAGTTGTATGTCCTCCAAGTCCAACTGAATATAGCTAGATTCATCACTACTGTTAATCATTTCCACCAGCTTGATGTCCTAACCAAGCTTAAACGATCATCTCTCAGTCCTAGGACGAAAACTTCGCGAATGTTACAATGAGAAGTGGATTGAATTGGCTTTCTGATTGACATCTTAGGAATTTAGTGATGTTTATAACATTTGGTGCTGGCTGCAAGGCACCTGGCACACAAGCTAAAGTAACAAATCATCAGCGAATAAATTCACAGCAAGAACAAGCATTGAACAACAAAGCATAAATAACAATGCAACAATGCAGCAATGGCAATGCATAAATAATGCAAAACCTTCAAATTCCACGCAGTCACTCCGTGGTTTTCGCTGTTCTGTACCGATTTGTAAATGACGTCGTTGAGAAGGCATTGAAGCTGGGAAGCTCTAATCATGCAGGCTGTAATCACAGAAAACAAGTTTGTAGGAAGAAAATGCAATTAAAAACATCATTTCTTCCATTTTACATGGGGCATGGGTGTTGTTTTGTATGCTTTTGAGGGGAATTTGTCCCCTCAATGTTGGCTTTGCCCCATGGCGTATTTTTTAAAATTATCGAGGGACCAGAGGCGTCCATATATTTGCGTCAAGGTGGAGGGGCAAACGGATTTGGAGGGGCCCACCTACCCCCATTAATAAGTACTTGGATTTCGATCGCTATTTTGTCAAAGGGGACATTTTTTAAATCAAATAATTAGTGATCAATTGAATTGACCTGTGAATGGGCCTAATCTACCACTATCGTTTCTGATTCGTCGGATTTCAACCCTAACTCCCCCACCCTGTTCTAAGGTTTTATTTTGGTATCCCTTGATAAGTCACCTCACACTGCTGAAATTACACCTATGCAAATCACTTTAAAATGTAACATTTCCCAATTTCAGGCATTCCAGTTTATAGCGCCCGGTCGCCACGACGCCAGCACTCGTGCACCACTGCACATGCACACCCATCTTGTGCATTCAGCGCATTCGCCACACTTCATGCGATGCTACGGTTTCTGCTAGGCCTCCTACGTTTTGCTAATTGCTGCCACATGATAGACTTGCGCCATATTTGACGTGATGGAATGCTTCGTATTGGCGTTCACTGCGAAAATTCGATTAATTAAATTCGATCATTAGTTCCTTACTTCCCACATTTTCTGGTGGTTAAGAAATGCGGATACCCGCTGAGCTTTGATGCATCTCATATCTTTGCTTAAATATGCTCCCAGATTAGTTACCGAACCGAGGCCCTGCCTCAGTGTTCTGTTTTGGAGCCGTTGCGTTTTTTCTTCGTCTACGGATGTGCCTCAGGGCTCCAATCCATTTTTGTTAAAACATTTTCGAAACCCCTGCTCATTTAGGGGTTTGTTCCTTTTTTGTGCACCGATGATTTTTCTTTTTTCGTGTCAGGGCGTTTGCAAAGATCCCGATGTGTTTATTTAGTGTCCGGTCTTTTTGTTCGTTTTGGGACCATGTTGCTTTTTGCGGCCCCAGACTCTTTTTCAGGCCCTTGTGCGGCCTCGTGGCCCCAGTTTGAGGGGTTTCGGTGTATTTTTGTAGAGCTACCGGGATGTTTATTTATGGCGCAACGCATGTTTTAAGGCCCGGACGCTTTTTTGGATAATGTGCGCTTTGGAGGGTCAGTTGCATTTTCGGCCTCCGTTGTGCTCTTAGGGTCCTGCTGTATTTATTTGGGGCTTCTGACGCACATTTGTGGCGCCCCAGTACAGTTTTGGTTCTTCGGTGCAATGCTTCTGGGTCCCAGAGCGACTTATCGCGCCCAGGCGCGTTGTTCCGGGACCGAACGCCAGTTTTCTGGGCTCAAGACGTTTTTTGCGGATCTTTTCTAAATTTTTTAAAGTCCGAATCCCGGCCTGATTTTTCGAGCTCCTGGCGCCATGTTTTTGTATCCCACCTCCATTTATCGAGCTCCGGTATGTTTTTCCCGGCCGTACGCGAGTTGTGAAGGCATCTGGTTATATGTTCGGTGCTACAGAGCCATTCTTCTGACTCGGACATATATTTTGGTAATCTATCCTTATTTTGGGTGGGCTCCAGCTCAATTTTTTTCGGATTCCGATGCGATTTTTAAGGTCACACTGTGCTTATGTGTGACCCTAGACGCCAATTTTTGGGAGCCTCGACGTGAATTTTGTATGCCCAGACCAAATGTTTGGGACTACCGATGGGAATTGTGGGTCTCAAACGCGATATTTGGGGGCACCAGCTCGAGTTTGCGGGACACATTGTACTTAGCTGTGGCCCCAACGCGATTTTGGCGGTTCCTTTTGCAAATTTTCGTGCTTCAGGCGAGTATCCTGAGGCCCGCTGTATTTTTTTGGAGCCCTGTGCATGAATTCTGGTGGCCAGACGCGAATTTTGGTGGCCCAGCGCGACTTTTGGGGGTCCCGGCACGGTTCTTGGGAGCTTATCCCTCTCAGGAGGGAGGGGGCATTTGCCCCTTTGATGTGCCACTGCGGCCACTGAATTAGTTTCTTTTTGAACCGATGGCACCTTTCGGAGTAGGAAAGCCCTCAGGGTAATTTTTTCCGGACCTGTTCATAATTTTCCGGTGCTGGGGTCGATCCGATCGTGTCTCGGTGTTAACTTTTTGCACCTCGAGTTTTATTTTTGTAAAGGTCCTTGTGCGATATTGTTGGGTCCCGGTACGATTCTTCGGTTTCCCGGTGCGAATTTTTTTCGGTGCCCTGACACGTTTTTTCCGGGGCCCAACGAGTTTTTGGGAGACTTTGACCCGATTTTTGAGGCCACAGAATGATATCCCGGTTAACAAATTGATTTTGGGGGCAGCTGCAATTCGTGGGGCCCCGGCGCGAACTTCTGGGGCCCCAGTGTGATTTGCAAGGGCTGCGACACGACTTTTTTTTAATCCAATGTGATCGTTTGGGCCCGACGTCATTTGCTTGGATTCCTAGTGCCAGTTTTAGCGGCCTCGACACTTTTGGGTGTCCATTACATTTTGGGGGCTTTTGGTGTCATTGTTGGGGCCTCAGAGTGATTATCCATGTCCGGATTGTTTTTCGTTTCCCCGGCTTCATTTGTGTCCGAATGAGACTGTTGGGGAACGGTACAACCTGTCGTACCACAAGCGTGATTTTCATGGTCCGGGCGTGACTTTTTGATACCCCAGGCTCAGCGTGATTTTCTGGGGCCCCGGCCGGATCTTTTGGGTCTCATATCGTGATTTTCAAGTACCCCGGCGTGACCCCTACCATTTATTAGGGGCTTCTTCTTGCAAATTATAGGCCTCCTCTCGCGTCTTATGGGTCTCGCCTCATTTCCTGGAGCCTTTTTACCGGTTTTGGATGTCTCCTCGTGTGTCCTACCCTCCTCCATATTCAATAGTCCTCGTTTCCCGTCTTGGAGGGCCTCTTCCTACATTGTGGGACCCCTTCAACATGGCATGGGGCTTCCTCTCATGTTCCAGGGGCATTATCTGCCAAATTAGGGGCCTCATGCCACATCCCGTGGGCCTCCTCCTTTGTCCTGGCAAAGCCTTACACGTCTTGAGGAGATCTTCAATTTTGGAAACCTCACCTCCTTCCATACCTGCCACCACTCTCATCTTAAGGGCCTTCTCTCATTTCCTGGGAACTCCCTCCAGTCTTCGGGGCCTTATTCGGTCCTGGAGACCTCCTACTCTGTCTTGAGGGACTCCTCTCGAGTCCGTGTGTGTGTTGTGTGTGTGTTGTTGTGTTTGGCCAGCCTGCCACCTGTGGGCGATGTCGGCTGTTTCCGGTGTGTGAGTGGTAGAATGGTAGGAGGATTAGATACAGGGTGGATAGATTACTTGTAGAGTGATGCTCGAGTAGAGTCGGAGTCATCTTGAAGAGTTGATCTGGGAGCTTGAAGAGGTAGAGTTGGCAGAGAGGAGTCGTTTGAGAGCCGGAGATGGAGTAGTCGCAAGATGCTGTCAGTCCGGACGGTGCTAGATTGGGGTATGGGGTGTAGTGGGTGGGTTGGGGTCGGGTCATCGCCTCGGATTAACATTGCAAGAACATGTTTTTTGTTTTTTGTAGTTATCTGTTTGTTTTGTTTTGTTTTGTTTTGTTGGGCTTTTCGGTTTATTTTATTTTACTAATTTTTTTTCTCCTCGAGTTTCAGTCTTTTTCCCGGTCTATTTTTGTTTTCACAGTTGATCAATTAGGCGTGTCGTAGAGAGAAAGTGGAAGAGAAGTTCGTGTAATGTTGCATGGTCGTCGTTGAGAAGTGTAGTGATGTTTAGTGGGATGTTGTGTGTGCTGCGGTAGTCTGTGATGTCTTGTCTTTCGTTGTTGTATTTAGTGCAGTAGATGAGTATGTGTTTAATAGCGAGTGTTCGTTGACATGTTGTGCATTGTGGTCGTGGGCGTTGTAGTAAGAGGTAGGAGTGTGTAAGTGCTGTGTGTCCGAGGCGTAATCGTGTTAGAGTGCGTTCCTTGGAGTCTGGTGCGTTGGTTGGTGGAGTGCCAAGGTTCGTATTTGGGGTGTATTTCATGAAGTTGTGTTAGTGTTGTGTCCCATGTTTGTTGGATGTGTTTGTTAAGTGCTTGTTGTATTGTGGGGTAGTAGTCAGATTGTGAGAGTGGGCATGGTATGGTTTGTGGTAGTGTTGTGGCTATGTTTGCTTCAGTGTCTGCGTGTTCGTTGCCGTGTATGTTTGTGTGACTTGGGATCCATAGTAGAAGTGGTTTTTGTCGTGCGTTGAGTTTTTTTTTTGTGTAGGGAGAGTATTTTCGGGATGAGGGGGTGTTTGTTTTTGGTGTATGGTGTGATGCTTTGTAATGCTGATTTGGCGTCAGTGGCTATGATGTCGTGTTCAATTTTGGTGTTGTAAATGGTTGAGTAAGCCGAAAATATTGCGTATAATTCTGCTGTGTAGGTTCATGCTGTGTTGTGCAGACGGGCACGAAGGATGACCCGCGGCGGTGCTGCATTGGGGTACAGCACCGCCGCTGTGCCCGTCTGCTGTGTATGTGATTTGGAGCCGTCTGTGTAGATGACGTTGTGATTTGCATGTTCTGCTGTGAATTGGAAGAAGAGTTGGTGTATTTCTGCATCGGTGTATGTGTGTTTTGGGCGGTATATGAGAAAGTGTGTTGTGGGTGTTTCGTGTTTCCACCATGCTGTGGGTGGTGGTAGTGGTTTGGCTGTGGGTAGCGTAATGTGTAGTCTGTTTGCGTGTTGGTGGATTCGGCAGCCTATTGTAGTTTTGAGTGGTGTTGTTGTCATGAGTTGGTGTACGCGTGTGGTGCGAAGTTTTAGGGCCTGTGTACATGGGTGTTGTGGTATGAGTTGCGTTTTGTAGTGGTATCTTAATAGTGCTTGTGTGCGTCTGTGCTGTAGTTCTGGAATGTGGTTGTATATATGTAGTGCGAGGTATGGTGAGGTGACATAGTCTCCTGTGGCTATTTTTAAGCATAGGCGTTGTAGGCTGTCTAGAAGTTTGAGGTTTGTTTTAGCAGCGTTTTCGAAGAGTGGGGATCCGTATTCCAAAATTGGCCGAATGAGTGATTTGTAGAGGGTTAGAAGTGTGTTTCTATCGGATCCCCAGTTTGTGCCAGAAAGTGCTCGTAGTAGGTTGATTCTTTTTGATGCGCGTTTGTGAATGTCTAAGATATGTAGCCGAAAGGTGAGTCGTCGATCTAATGTGATGCCGAGGAATTTTGCACTGGTGACAAATGGTATGGGTGTCTGGTCTATTTTTAGTGGTTGTTCATCTGTGTGTTTGTGGTAACCGAAAAACATACATTTAGATTTGTGTGGTGCGATGTGTAGATTTAGTATGGCGAGTTTGTTGTGTAGTTCTGTTAGTGCGTTTTGTAGTATTGGTAGTGCGTGGTTTGGTGTTTTTTGTGATGTCCAGATTACTATGTCGTCTGCGTAGATTGCAATTTTGGCCGAAAGGTTGTCGGTGATGACTGAATTTAGACCTAAAATAAAGAGACGGGGACTAAGAACCGAACCTGCATTAGGCCGGTTGTTGGGAATTTAGTGTCTGAAGTGTGTTGTCCGATTTTGACTTGGAAGGAGCGGTTTAATAGATAGAAATGAAGGTAGTATATAAGTCTGCCCTGTATGTCTATATTGTGTAAGTGTTCTAGGATTGCTGTGATGTTGATAGTGTCATATGCTTGTTTGAGATCCAGGAAGACGGCGACGGTGGAGCATTTCTTGGCCGCCGCTTCCTGGATGTGTGTGGTGAGATAGGTCAGGTTGTCAAGACATGAGCGGTTAGGAAGAAAGCCTGATTGCATAGGAGATATTAGTTTGTGTGTTTGAAGAATATAAAGAAGGCGTTTTTTGACTAGGCGTTCGAAGAGTTTGTGAAAGCAGCTCGTTAGTGATATAGGGCGGTAATTGTCGCATAGAGTTAAGTCAGTGTTTGGTTTAGGGATAGGGATGAGAAGAGCGTGTAACCAAGACTGTGATATGTATTTGTTGTCCATGCGGTGTTGTAGGTGTCGAGTAATGCGTGTAATGCTTGTATTGGTAGATGTTTGAAGAATGAGTAGTGTATGTTGTCTGGTCCTACGCTTGTGTTTCCTGTTTGTGCGATTGCTATTTGTAATTATGTGAGTGTAAACCTAGTGTTGTAAAGGTGTGGCCGTGTGTGTCGGATTGGGGGTGGTGGGGTGTCGTGGGAGTGTGCCTGACCTAGTGTGATAGTTGTCTGCGAAAATGTTTGCTATTGTTTGTGGGTCTGTGATGGTGATGTTGTTGTGTATAAGTGTGATGGCTTTAGCTGGGGGTCGTTGTCGGTGTTGAAATGTTTTGAGGAGTGTCCAAATTTCGCCGAGAGGTGTGAATCTATTAAATTGAGTACAAAATGTATTCCAGGAGGTCTTTTTGGCTTGTTTGATGGTGCGTTTGCATAGTGCTCTGTTCAGTTTGTATGCTGTGAGTGTTTCCGGTGTGCGGTGTCGTTCGTATCTGTGTCGTGCGTGGTTCCTCGCGCGGATCGCCCGGTGGCACTCTTCGTTCCACCAGGGAGCCGCGCGAGGTTTGTGTTGGTGTCGTGGTTTTGTTTGTGGTATGTGTTGAAGTGCGGTGATGAGTAGCATGTCTGCGTATTGTCCTGGTGTGTATTGTGGATTATTGGATGTCTGTGCTGCTAAGGATTCTGAGAATGGGGTCCAGGATGCGTTTTTAAGGTTCCATCGTCCCGTCGGGAGGTTGGGTGGGCCGGTGGTCGGGATTTGGTGGAAGGTTATGGTGATGGGGGCGTGGTCACTAAAGTGTGGATCGGAGTCGGCTATCCAGGATAGGGTGAGGGCTATGCGAGAGGAAGCGAGTGTTACGTCCGGGGTGGTAGGGAGGTGTGAACTAATTGGTACGAGGTATGTTGGTGAGCCGGTGTTGAGTATTGTGAGGTTATGTTGTGTAGCCAGTGTGATGAGTGTGAGTGCTCTGTGATCGGGTTGTGTTGTGCGTGTGTCCCATAGTGGGTGGTGTGAGTTAAAGTCTCCTGTGAGTATGACAGGGGTGTTAATTTGATCAAGTGCCTTATTTAATTCCGAGAGGGTGTCCGTGTTTCGCGAGGGGGGTCGTATACGTTAATGAGTGTGTAAGCTATGTTGTGTACGTGGATTTCAGTGAGTAAGATGTCTGCTGTAGTGTTGAATTGTATCAGGCGGTGCGGGGTTGTGTTCCTAATGTATGTGCATACTCCGCCTGATCTGTGTGTGTTGTGTGTGTCTTGTCTGTGTAGTGTGTATTGGGAAATGTTAAATTGATATGGGTCGTGAGGAGGTTTAAAGTGTGTTTCCTGTATGCATGGTGCTGTGTGATTTGTTTGTAATGCGTATTGTTTGAATTCGTTCCAGTGTCTAATGAGGCCGTGTGTGTTCCATTGTATGATTGTGTTCATTGTCTTTGTGTGTTGGCGCGCGTAAGTGGTATGTTAGGTGAGGTCTGTCTTTGTGTGTTTTTCAGTGTCTTTGGTGGTTTGTGGGCGGGGGTGGTCTCTGTTGTGTGGGGAGTGTCCGGTCTGTGTCTGTGGAAGAGTGTTCTATGTCAGTATGTTCCTCTGTGTCTGTGTCCTGATCTGTGTATGTGCGGATTGTGTGTGTTGGTGACTGGTCTGTTGAGGGAGAGGTCTGTGGATATGGTGAGGCTGTTGGCCGTTGGGGTGGTGGCGGTGGGCGATGGGGTGGTGGTGGGGGTGTCGGTGTCGGTGTCGGTTGGCGGGTTGGTGGGGGTGGTGGTTGGTGTGTCGGGCGCTGTGCTGATGTGTATGCTGGTGTTGGTGCTCGCGTTTTGCGTGTGCTGGTGCTGGGTGTTGGTGTGGGTTGTGGTCGCGTGTGATTGGTTTGTGGGTAGGTGTTTGTGTTGTGCTTGTGTTGGGTGGTGGTGTGTGTGGGCAGAGCCGGGTACTCTGTGTGGTTTCGTGGTGGTGGTGGGGATCTGTGACCCGGCTCTGTGCGGCGGGTCGGCCACGCCGCCAGCGGGTCGGCCAGCGCCCTCCTGGCCAGGGACAGCTCCATGCCCCCCAGGTGGACCAGGCGGAGAATCTCTTTCTCCGCCATCCACCGAGGGCAGGAGCTGTCCCCGGCCTCGTGTTTCCCCCCGCAGACGGCGCAGCAAGGCCCGCCATCTGGACATGTTGTGGTGTCATGGGTTCCCGCGCATTTCCCGCATATGTATGTGTTGGAGTGGCACCCCCCCCCCTCAGAGTGGCCGTATCGTTGGCACTTTTTACAGCGCCTTCTCTTCTCGTTGGCACTTCTCGAGTCCGGCAGCGGCCTCCTTTTATCTTCTAGGGCCTTCTTTTTCAAATTAGGGGCCTCCTCTCACGTCTTGGGGGCGTCCTGCTTTGCCTTTTGATTCGATATTTGCCCATCTTAAGGGTGGCCTCTCATCTGGTGGACTCCTCTTCTCTCCCAGGTGCCTCCTCTTCCAAACTACAGGCAACCTTTTCTAGCTCAGTAGCCTTGCCATTTCCTAGAGTCCTTCCTACCCGTCTTGAAGCCTTCTTTACCGCCTGGGAGCCATCTCTCGTGTCTAATGGCTTTCTCACCTATTTTAGGGGTCTCCTCGTTCATCATGAGGTCTTATTTCCAATTTTGTGTCGTCTTCTTCCGAATTAGGGGCCTCCTGCCACGTCTGTGGATCATCCTGTTTATCTTGGTGGAACCTTACCCGTTTTGGGGCCTGCTTTTGCGTTCGCGAAGCCTCATCTCATATCCACTGGTTTTCTCTTCCGTCTTCGGGTCTCCTCTCATTTTATGGGGCCTCCCTTCCCGTATTGGGTTCTCCTTTGCAATCCTGGGGGCCTCCGTGCAAGTTGTTGGCACTCCCTTGATTTATGGGGCATTCTATCCTCTCCTATGTGATTCCTTTTTCAAAGTATGGGCCTCCTCTCACATCTTGGAGGCCTCCTCATCTGTGATTGGAGCCTAATTATCCTCTTAGCAAGGTGCTTTTGCGTCCTAGTCCCAAATCGTCTCTCCTAGGGTCCTCCTCTTCCAATATATGGGCGTCATCTAGCTTGTCTCAGTGGCCTTCTCTCATTCCTGCGGAGACCTTCTTACCCATCTTGGGTCCCCCTCTTACGTCCGGATAATTATCTCCTATCATATGTCCTTATTTTATATTGTAGGGGGCTCCTCTTCCATCTTGGGTGCCTCGTTTTCCAAATTAAGAATATCCTGCCTCCCATCGAATGCCTCCTCGTCTAACCTGGGTGGCTTCTCGCCCGTCCCGGCGCATCCTTTTCGTTCTGGGGGCCTCGTCCCAAGATTTGTCCTACGTCTGTTATAGGGACCTGATTATATTTATTTGGGGTCTCGTTGTCAGTCTTGGGGCTTCCTTGACAGCATGATCTTCTGTCCCGTCGGCCTCCTTGCTCACCATTTTTCCTGTGCATTTCCGGATAGAGGCCTCCTTAAATTGCGTGGGGGACAGTCTCGCGGCAGGGGACGACTGCCCGCGCTGCCCCCCCCGGTGGCAGTGCCCTTGCATTAGGGCACTTGTTTGGAGGGGCGCCATTCTTTTGGGGCAGCGCCACTGCGAAAGTACCTGGAGTGGCGCCTCTGGCTGAAAAATTCGAGGCGGTGATGCTCTCGAGCTTCCCGGAGGGGCGCTTTCCTTCAAAGGGTCGCCTTCTTCTCGCAGAGGGGCGCCTCTGGCTGAAAAATTCGTACACTCGAACCTTCTCAGATGGACGTCTTTTCCCAGCCCGAGAGACACCACCTTCCATGGGGGGGGCATGCCTCAATGCCACACCCTTTATCCACCGCTGGTTGTCATTGCATCGAAATGTGTTCCTGTAAAACAGGAAAACATGGGAAAGGTAGGTGTAATAAGTCAGTGGCTTACCTTGGGTTGGCGCTAGGGGGGAGCAAACGAATTTAGATTGGGCACTCCTATCTCCATGGTTTAAAAAGTCCTAGGATTTCGACCACCATGTTTCAAGGGAACTCATTTTATTATTTTAACTAAAATAATTAGTGACCAAATTAATTGTCATTAGAAATGGGCACAATCCACCACCATCGTTTCTGAGGCACCGGATTTCAACCCAACTCCACATCCAGTTCGAATGCTTTTCCTTTGTTCTCCTGCTTTTCCTTTGTTAAGTGACCTCACACTGCTGAAATTATATCTGTGCAATTAAAACACCTGTACAATGAAAAGTCTAAAATTTTCAAATTTTACACATTCCAGTTAATAACGCCCGGTCACCAAAACGTCAATGTTCGTGCACGTGTACGAACGATGCCCGAAAGCGCATTTGGCGCATTCGCCACACTTCGTGTGATTTTCCGGTTTCTGCTAGGCCTCCTGCGTTTTGCTAGTTGCTGCCACATGATAATCTTGTGCCATATTTGGTGCTTTCTAGTGGTTAATATATCCGGATGCACGCTGAATATTGATGCACCTCTTTGGTTAAATCGCTCCCGGGTTGGCTACCGAACCGAGACCCTAGCTAGATGTTATTTTTCGGAACCCTTGCGTTTTTCTTCTTCTACGAATATATTTTATGGCTGCGGCCAATTTTTGTTAGGGCCCGAGTACATTTTTTAGACCCCCTTTTTACAGTTTTGTTGCTTTTTTCTTGTGCACCGACGGTATTTTTGGGAAAACGGTGTGTTTTCGAAACCCCTATGCGTTAATTTAGTGTCCGGTCTTTTTGTTAATTTTTGCAGGACTATGTCGCTTTTTGACGGACTCAGCCGGCTTTTTTAGGTTTCCATTCGGTTTCATGGCTCCGGTGTGCTTTGAGGGCCTCTGCTACGTTTTCTTGGAGCTCCCGGTGTGTTTATTTCGAGCTGCAACGCAGGCCGTTCCACTTTTTGCGAGACTGTGTGCGCTTTGTAGGGTGCATGCATTTTCAGCCTCTCGTTGTGTTCTTCGGGTCCTGCTGTGCTTATTTAGTGCACATTTATGGGACACAATCACGATGTTAGAGGCACGGGTATAATTCCTAGGAGTCTCTGTGCTACTCTTCGGGCTCAGGTGCGTGTTTCCAGAACCCGACGCCAGTTTTTTTGGGGGGGGCTCGACGCGTTTTTGATGACTTCTGAATTTTTATAGTCCGAGTCTTGGCCTGATTTTTGGGGTCCTCGGCGCCATATTTTTGTGTCCCGTTCTGATTTTTCGATTTCCGATACGTTTTTTTGCGGGGCCGAGCGCGATTTTTGAAGGCATCTGGTGGTATGTTTGGGGCTCCCGAGCGATTTTCCTGGTTCGGACATCTATTTTTCGGAATCCTTCCTTAATTTTCGGGGCTTCTTCTTGACGTTCGTCGGGTTCTGATGCGATTTTGGGGGCCAAGTCGTGCTTATGTTGGCCATCGACGCCAATTTTTGGGATCCCTGAGGGGAATTTTTGATGCCCCGACCATAATTTTTTGGGACTACCGACGGGAATTTTGGGTCCCAGGCGCGATATTTCGCTGTCTCGGCGCGAGTTCGCTGGGAGCATTGCACTTTGCTGGGCCCCAGCGCGATTTTTTGCGGCCCCAGCGCAAATTTTTGCAGACCCCGCGCAAATCTTCGGGCCCAACGCGAGTTTTTTTTGCGCCCGTTGCATTTGTTTAGAGCCCCCGATGCGAATGTATGGGGCCCAGGGCGATTTTTGGGGGACCCCGGCGTGATTCTTGGCAGCCCACACGTTCAGAAGGGAGGTGGCATTTGCATCGTCTGTGAGCCACTGCGGTTGCTGAACAGTTTCTTTTTTTCAGCCGATGGCACCCTTCTGAGTGGAAAGACCTTTCGGATAACTTTCTTGCGGGACTTGTTCTGAATATTCCGTTGCTCGGGTCGATTCGATGAAGTCCCTTCGTGATTGTTTAGTGTCGATTCGTTGGTGTCGAGCGTGATTTTCAGGGACACCTGTCCGACGTTTTGGGACCACAGCGCGTTGTTCAGGGGTCCCGGCCTGATACTTCGGGCCCCCAGTGTGATTTTCAGGAGTCCAGTCCGTCTTTTTGGATCAATGTGAATTTCAAGGACACCGGCATGACTTTTTTGGTTCACCAGCGTGATTTTCAGGGCGAACTTCAAGGTGATTTTCAGGGAGATTTCAGGTGCGAACTTTTGAGGCCTCCTGCTTGATTTTCAGGGGGCCCGGTCCGACTTTTGGGGGCCCAGCGCGATTTTCAGGGACCTGGCCCGTCTTTTGGGCCCCAGAGTGATTCCCAGCGGTCCCGGCAAGACTTATTTTGCCCCAACGTTATTCCGGCCCAACCTTTTGAAGTCCCAGCGTGATTTTTGGGCGGCGCGGCGCGACTTTTCTGAGTCCTGGCGCGAACATTTTGGACCCCAGCGTTATTTTCAGGGACCCGGTCTCACTTTTTGCGGCCTCCAATGTGATTTTCAGTGGCCTTGGTGCGATTTTTGTGGTTCCAGCGTCATTTTCAGGTAGCCCTGCGTGACTTTTTGGCGCCCTTAATGTGATTTTGATTGGCTACTTTCGGTCCGCCACTGGTGTATCTCCATATTTGCTACAGCAAAGCCATCGTCCAATATTTTATCTTTTCCTGCTACAAGAGAGCAACGTTTAACGTGATTACAGCATTGCTCTATGGTGATTGTGAAATCTGGCCTAGCACATACGACAAATAGCTAGGTGTTCATAGGCAGTGATAAGGAGTAAATCTTGCTAATTTTGGAGGAACTGTTTGTCCGCTAAAATATAATTTTTTAACAATGGTAAATCTGAAAACCAGAACTTGAAAATGAAGTGGCAAAAAATTCAAGGATTTTTCCCCAACATACCGCGTCCCTGGTTTGTCCCCCAAATTTCAAACCGTGGCTACACCCGTAAGCGGAAGTAGGCAAAGATTCAGCAGGGATTCAGCAGGGACGACGGTCCCTTCGGTTTCGCTAGAATTTGGCACAGCAATAGAAAGCAGTTTCAGCTCTCAGAAAAATATTCATTCTCTATGGTAATTGCATACAACGCGTGTAATCCAAAGAATATTGCATGTCCATGGGGCATAATCGACGTGAGTGAAGCAACTTCCACTCTTCATAACGCCCAAAATTGCAACGTCAAAGCTAAAACTTCCAACATTCCATACTCTTACACAATGTTGGATAGTTGTGTATGCGGAATAATGGCACAATGGCGACACAATGGCATAATGGCGCACGCGGCATAATGGCACACTCACGATTGTGATCTCCGCCAGCGGAGATTCTATGCGGATGTAGAATTGAAATATTACCTAATAATTTAACTAATTTGAACTTATATTACATCACATATCTGGCATATTGGCGGACCTCAACGACTTTGACAACAAGAAAATGCACAGGGCTCCATCAAACAGCTAAGCAATCTGACTGCAGACACCTAGGTGGTAATTGAATACTAAAATGTCCTATGGGGAAATAATAATTAGAATATTAGCGAACAATCTAGGAACATGTTAAATCTATCTTGTTGCATCTTAATCAAAAGTGTTCGTAATTCCAAAGAAAATAGAACTGATTTGTACTTCACCTAACCTCCAGAAAAAAAAAATATATTGACATCTCAAGTCTTCTCATCTCTAAGCTGAGTCTAGGGAAGGCCCATACGATATTGACAAACATCAGTCTTGGACTGTGTCGAATAGCCAAACAACATAGATGAAGAAAATATAGGGTAATCGAATGCTAAGAGTTCCTATGGGGAAATAAGAAGTAGAATATTAGCGAAAATTCAAGAAACGTGTTAGATCTATCTTTTTGCACATCACTGGGAAGTGCGCGAAATTCCAAACAAAATGACACTATTTGTATGTCGTCTACCCCCGAATAAAAAAACTATACAGGCGTCTAAAAAATTCGAGCCTATGGGCAGGCCCTACGATTTTGACAAAATCACTGCCTATGGCCGTATCGTGTAGGAAAAAAAATTGCTAAGGAAATATATACGGTAATCGAATACTAAAAGTTTATTTTGGGAAAAATGGAATATTAGCGAAAAATCGAGAAGCATGTTAAATCGATCTTGTTGCATATCAATCGAAATTGGTCAAAATCCCAAATAAATTGGTACTACATTATATTTGGGCCATATGAATTATAGTAGACTGTTCAACAACATCGCCTATTCTCTTCCTGTGTTCATTATTACTCGCATCAGAACGGTTTCCAAATAATTGCTTATGTCTTCACTTGTAAGGGACAGATGTCGATGGTCCAGACTTGAAATCCTCCTTCTGTTTGCGTCTATTTTTGATTTTTCGGCTCTTTTTTAACTTTATGAGCACATCCTTTGGATATCTTAGCCTCACATATACTTTTTAAAAAAGGTGTTCGATGTCTTCATGCAGGAATCCTTCCTGTAAATTCAGAGTGTTCTTAACAAGAAAGCCGATTATGATGCCTGCCTTCACCTGATCGCTGTGAGCCGAGTAAAAGTGAACTTAATCTTCCTTGTGGGTTGGCTTTTGGTGTACTTAAATTTGCCACTATCGCCGGCTCTCATAACAGATACGTCCATAAACGGCACCATTCCATCTACCTCTTCTTCAATTGCGAACTGTATTTTTATTTTTCCATGTACTTGGTTGATGCTCTGTAGTTTTTTTTGTAAGTCCATCGGAATAACTCACACATGCATGTGTTGGTATATATATATACGTATAGTATATGCCCCGCGGGGTTGAGAACTTACTTTTTGTTCTATTATGACTGAAGGATATACCGTTTGAGGCTAGATATGTGTTTTACATTTATGCAAGTACCACGTAAAACCAAATAGAGTGCCTGATGTGTATATGGGCGGTTTCGATACGCCATGATTCTCATGTCATCCCTACATTCCTTCCACTATTTCTCGCTGGGCTGTGTCGTTGTTGAAGTGAGAAAGTTTTTCAATGAATAGCTGGAAGTAGCTATTTCTGCGAGGTGTGATGAAGTGCGTAGCCAACAAGCCATGGACTGGTGGCATGCTGAAGAGCTGTGCACGCTCTCACGCCGATCGTCCGGCATGTATTCGGCGGCTCGGACATGCTGTGTGTACCTGGCCGGGCTGGCGGCATTAGCACGCAGCGCCCGTGGTCTTTGGAGAGTTGGCGGCTCAGTGAAAGGCTGTCACGCCCTGACGGTCTGCGGTTCGCACTTACTCTGGCCACACAAAGTGCTTGCTTCACTTGTGTGGTCTCTGCAACTGGCGGCAAAATAGCATTTCCACCACTGCAACTGTGTGTCTGGCGGATCCCCGGAAGTGTAGTATCCAGGCACCCGTAATTTCCTTAAGCCGTGTGGTGTGGGAGTGGGCGTGGATCCCGTCCCCTCGCTGAGGTTTTTCATCTGCCATTTCCGAAGTGTGAAAGTTGTGAAACTTATATTTATTCCTAAATATCTCTTTAATATATACCATGAACAAATACGAGCTCTCGTCTGGCCAGGGACTACCAACAGGAAGGTATGTTCGAGATTTAGTTGTATGCTTTTTGTAAGCATGGGCTTATTTGGCACTATGCTTTGCCGCAACGAAAAAAAAGGCGGTGTGCCTTTTATTATATATAGCTGGCTGTTCATTTCGCTCCTAGACAGAGGCACAGCCAAGGGGGACCGGATGCCGGACCCAGTGAGCCTGCACGTCCGGCCCGGGGCCCCTTAGTCAACTCAGGGACCCTCTTTCTCGACACCCCCGCCCGGCCGGAGTCCCCTCTTTCAAAAGCTTGGGCCTCCTCTATCACGCAAGTGATAGAGGCGCGGTTTCAGCACCCCACGGGCCCAAGGGCACTTCATGTCGATTATGGGCCCTCCCGGACTATTCAGTGTCCTCCTGCGCCTAGGGGTCCTCTCCGTCGGCGCAAGGACACACCTTAGCGATCCAGAGCCTTCTCTGTCAGTCCAGGGGCCCTTTTTCAACAGCTTAGGCCATCTCCATCAGGCTAGGGACCCTTGTACTGCTTGGACCCTTCCGTCGGCCCAATGACCCCTTCTGACGGCCCGAGGTCCTCTCCGGCAACTAGAGATCCCCTCCGTCGTCTCAGGGGAGCTCTTTTACGATCCAGGGCCCTTTCCGGTAAGCCGGAGACCCATTTTGAAACGCGTGGGCCCTGTCCATCAGGTCAGGAGCCCTGCTTTGGCTTGGGCTCCGCCATCAGCCCAGGGCCCTTCATATTGGCTCGGGGCCCTCTCCGTCAGCTCGGCGACCCTTCCAACGATCATGGGCCAACTCCGTCAATCTGAAAGCTCTTCACCTCAGCCCAGCCAAGGGCCTTCGACATCTTCCCGAGGGCATTCTCTGTTGACTCTGGGCCCTCTTCATCGGCCCGGGACCCTTTCCGTCAGCCTGGGACCCCTTTTGTCGGTGTCCAGGGCCTTTCACGTCAGCCTAGGAGGCCCTTACAGGCGGTAGTCACATATCACAAGTGGTGTGGCTATGACGAGGTAAGCGTAGCTTTATTCAGCTTCGTGGAACACCACCAAACCAATGTGTAGTCGTAGCTGAAGCGGCATAATCGGAACCAGGTATAAGCTGAGACAAAGTCGCGTAAATCGTGCCGTACATGACGACACGAGATATCTATCAAACATGTAGCTCCATTTCGAATTACCTCGCTAAAAACCAGAACAAAACTGGAACTTCCCATTTGAAGTCAAAGGCCAATTTTCTTTCCGTTTTAGACTGACACAAACACATAGGTTAATCTTACAGGAGGCAGTCAGTAACCAAACCAATTTGACAACACATCGCTTGTTTTTTACCTTCTGGTTTTCCAAGCAGTTTGAGTTTTCTTCCTTCGAGCTTTCCCAAGCCTTTAGCTTCAATATTCACCTACACAGCCAACGCTGGGCCGGGGCGCCCGCAGCTCGACCTGGACGACCGAGCCTCCCCTTCGGCTTCCGATAGCGGGTAGTCAGAGGAGCTCGCCATCTCCCATGTTCAACGGTTTGGCTACGGCGGAACCGGACGAGACAAACGAAGGCCGTGTTTCTGGCCACCCTCCAAATGCAATGTCTCGTGTAATGATGTCCTGTGTAGCGTATGTCTGTGTTGACATCCGATGTGTTCACAGCCAGTAACGCCAGTCTGCTGGCCATCCGGCGTCTCCCACATTCCCTGATACCTGATGCCACATCAGCCGGCTTAGCGCAATTTCTCTAGCAGGTCATGAAACTTCTCCTCCGTTAAAGAAAACAAATTAAAAAAGCAGGGATGGGAGGGAGTGGTGAATATGGTGGACTGTGCGGCGAGTCAAGTGTGCTGCGGGCCAGACGGTACGGTCATGTGGGCAGGACGCTTCAGCTGCGAGCACAGAGGGGTTAGGTGATGGTCCCCAAGCTGAACGGAACTACGTTTTCCTCGTCACGATTGAAGTTGGCAGTTTCGCCATCTGAGATCTGCTGGCTGGCGCCTGTCGTGCCCGGATGTGTGGCTCAGCTCCACTCGATCCACCTGTCGAGGCACAGCCGCCAGCAACGTGAATCGAAGCCTAGGAAATGGCGGCTTATTGGTGAAATGTCGACGGGTAGCGATTCTTGTAGGAAATACCAGCTTCTCCAAATGCAAGCTATCGCAAGAACATCGCAGTCGATGATGTTATGAGAAACAGTTGACCATGTTATGGGAAAGCGTACCGGAGCAGTCCGATGAAAATATCAGGTGTACATCGGGGCTCAGAAAACTGAATCAATAATGCCGATGTGACCTGCAGCTGCAGACCCGAACGTGTCCAACGCGCGAGTGTCCGTGGCGTGATGGAAGGTAGCCGAAGCGTACCCGCGGCATGTTATGCTAGAGGAATTGTTGTGTGTCATAAAGACAGACACCTTAAAAACAGGTCAGCTAGAAAACTTTGTGTTCCGCTGTGTTCGGCTGAGTGGCTTGTATTTGTCTAGTAGAGCAGACCATAGCAGATCAGTGCCGAAAATGTCGTCCTCAGCAGAAGTCTGACGCCCAACCCGGTCGATTACCGTTCAGCTTTTATGAGTATTGGGGAGCAACTTGCTTGACAGAAGTCAGTGACTTTGTTTCAGGCTATTTAGGCAGAACCGCCATTGTGTGCTATGGTGGCGGCACAGGCGAAGAGCAGCGAAACGTCTGCTCGCAACCGATTGTTGGTATGGTGTGGTATGGTAATGTCGGACCGTGGGACCATCAACTGACTGTTGGGATGGTATTCCTGGACCATCGGACCATTAACTCACTGTTGGTATGGTATGGTCTGACCGTCGGACCATCAACTGACTATTGGTATGGTATGGTCGGACCGTCGGACCATCAACTGACTGTTGGTATGGTATGGTCTGACCGTCGGACCATCAACTGACTATTGGTATGGTATGGTCGGACCGTCGGACCATCAACTGACTGTTGGTATGGTATGGTCTGACCGTCGGACCATCAACTGACTATTGGTATGGTATGGTCGGACCGTCGGACCATCAACTGGCTGTTGGTATGGTATGGTCTGACCGTCGGACCATCAACTGACTATTGGTATGGTATGGTCGGACCGTCGTACCATCAACTGACTATTGGTATGGTATGGTTGGACCTTCGGACCATCTGTTGATATGGTATGGACTGTTGGTATGGTATGGTCTGGCCGTCGGACCATCAACTGACTATTGGTATGGTATGGTCGGACCGTCGGACCATCAACTGGCTGTTGGTATGGTATGGTCTGACCGTCGGACCATCAACTGACTATTGGTATGGTATGGTCGGACCGTCGTACCATCAACTGACTATTGGTATGGTATGGTTGGACCGTCGGACCATCTGTTGATATGGTATGGACTGTTGGTATGGTATGGTCTGACCGTCGGACCATCAACTGACTATTGGTATGGTATGGTTGGACCGTCGGACCATCAACTGACTATTGGTATGGTATGGTTGGACCGTCGGACCATCAACTGACTGTTTGTATGGTATGGTCGGACCGCTGCAAGAAACCCGCTCCTCTCCACCCGGTCACGCAATATTGTGTTCCACCGAAAGTGAAACACTTCACACCGTATGCCTGTAATTACAATGTTTAATCCGCTGCTGGGAGCGTTAGCACTGCTGAAAGTCTGCCAATTCCCAACAAATATCGCTCGTGAAATACCACAGGTGGTCACCATTAATACCGCAAATACCACAGGTGGTCACCGTGAATCAGCGATGGCTCGCCGGCGCGATCGTCCGCCGGCTCCGTCCCTAAGGGTCGCAGCTGCACCACATTGGTGGCCCAGTGGTCGTGACAGAGGCCTCTCGGGCCGTCCCTCGGCTCCATCTCTACCGGTCGCAGCTGCACCACATCAGTGGCCCGGTGACCGTGACAGAGGCCTCGTGAACTCTGCAGCCGGAGATCGCATCATCATTGTTGAGTCTGGCTCCTGTAGCAGTGCACAAACCAATGCCGTGCCGAGCTGTTGACGTCAGTGAGGGGCGAACAGGAGCGGAGGCAGGAATAATCGCCGGCAGGAGCGCCATTTCCTCGGAGGGGTGCCTTCGACTGAAAATCCACCGGGCGGATGTGCGCGTGTGTGTGTGTGTGTATGTGTGTGTGTGTGTGTGTGTGTGTGTGTGTGTGTGAACATATGGTGCCCTACATACATATTTAGGCGAAGTACGTTTAAAACATCTTTCGGTTTACATCTTAACCCGCGCAGTATCGGGGATATTTAGTACCCCATTAGGTTTTCCGCGGATAGTAAACAAAAACAGCGTGCAACTGTAGGCCGAATATTGGCATACCTGTTCCTACATCAATTTGACATGCTCGTGAAAATGTTAAGGTCAGGTCGTTCACGGTCTCGAGATAATTAATGTCAAGTGAGGTCACCTTCAAAAATGTTCAACCAGTCGTCACGTTTTAACGGGTGAAGATGTTTGAATGAAACTTTCAGCGAATGCTTACTTTTAGAGATGTAACAAAGTGCCCCAGAGTAATTTTTGGAATCTTGCGTTTTTGATGACTTACTTGTTTTGCATATTTGCTATTAGGGATAAATATCGGAGATTCTTGCTAAGTTAAGCAATTTATATGGGATTATCATACTTAAAACAAAGTTTCTCGGTGTGTTCTATCAATTAGACACAAACAAAGTAAATAAAGTCGAAAACTCAACATCTTGGAAATAAGAAAGTTGTATTTTGGAATGCGCGAAAATGTTGGGATCACGGTCCATTTCGTCGTCCTTTTCTGATTCCAAGCAAGTTTTTTGTCTTTAAAATATACCAAATAAACTCCCCAGAGCATACAACTTGACGTCAATCGTGACCACAAATACCCCTGTTGACGTCATACTTTGAGATGATAAAGTGCTGGTTTCTAGTCATATTCGTAGAACGCTTTCCGATGACATCTTCCGGTTTCGTGCGACGCTTAGTTTGGAAATTAGATGGTAATATAATGAGCCACCACCCCTCCCCCGTTACGTGGCGTGAGGATCTTGCCGGAATGACGAGAAGGGTTAATGTATTACCTCTAAGTTAATGTTCCACCGTTTAATACCCGGGAATACGTCGCGCTGACAGCGAAGGACTTTGTTAAGATTCCTGAACACAAATTATCATCATCATACTAGGTTGTTGCAGGACACCCACTACAATTTGAAGACGATAAAGTTTGGGACTATTGATGGGATGAGACATCCTTCATTCATGGTGGAAGCAAACAAGATTCTAGTGTAGTGATAGTACTTCCTCGCTTGCTGAAACTAATCAGCTGAGCTAATGTGCATACATAGGTTTGCTTTCCAAAGTGATTAAAAAGTGGATTAAAGGATACGGGGCCGAGCTGTACCTCGGATGATCTTTTTCAGCTTCTGAGGTCTTGGGGTTTTAGACCGAGATAGATAGACTGATGGTTTCGAGGCTTTCGGACTTTGGGAGTATCGCACTGCATGAATTAAATACTGAACTCCATCATAACCCTATTGCAACACGTGACGGTCACCACATTATCTGTCTTTAACTTTGATGAAGTGGGAGGCGCAGTTGCATCTGTTCATCCAGTTTCATCAACTTTAACGACGAAGATACGCTCCTGAGCGTGCGAGGGTTACAGTTAAGCGAACCAAAAAGTGTGGTAAGTCTTGAACAATTTTGAATGATGCTTCCCCATCACCCCCCCAGGAGGAATTAATCCGCCGCCTTTACCGGATCCTGGCTAGCGAAGAAATGTACTAAATCAGCACGTAGTTATGGAGATTGTTTCAGCAACATATTATCCACACCTGTGGCAAGCTTGCTTCATGTCAGACTAAGCCTAGCCCAACCCTGGGCAATAGCAATCAGCTGCTGGGGTGTCATTTGGCCACATATATGACGTATGTGGCGACTGTGATCGATATCAGTTTTTATGTGTTCGCACGCGAACTTCACCAATTACAGTGCAGAATTGTGGTGACAATGGAAAGAATAGCTTTCGTGAAACGCAACTCTATGCAACACAGATGAATTGATATTCACAAATCAAATCCTTCCCACAGGAGCAAACGTTTATTTTTGGCTAACCATTTTGTCGGCCTAACCTAAAAATAATTGAATAATTGAACTTCAGATTAGATTGAACAAAGGTCCTTCTAAGCAGGAAAGCGGACACAAATACCTGGCTTTCAATATGCTGTAAGGCATGATGCAACAAATAACTATGGCTGAACACGTACGCAATTCTTGATTGTTGAATTAATTGAAAAGAGCTACGTCACGGCCAGGTATACCTAGCAGTTCTGGGATGTTTTTCACGCCAAACGTCCTGGAATATCAGTTCACTTCAAATGTGATGCACCTTTTTGATATTAGAATTTGGTCGGTACTCAGATGCTTCAGCGTCTAAATACAATAGTCGTGAGAGTAAATCTCCACACAAGTCATTGTGTAGCAATCACGGCCAAGTCAATTTTGGAATTATACTGTATACATATGCGAAGGGACCTGGATTATGGTAACTTAACAATATCCTTCTCAATGATGACTTTTCATTTACAGTGTGCGTGCAGAGATTACAAGTGAATAATACTAACGACAGCGTATACGGGACAATGTTTACGGTTTCGATTTGAAGCTAGAAGTGATCACGCGTGCCATTCGAGCGAGTAGAGTAGTCCACGCATGCATGGTGATTCCAAAATGTTGGAAATGTGGTGCTCCTCAAGGCTGCCCCTGTTCTACTCATCTAGCTGACTATTTGTGCCCAATTATAGGTTAATCAGAACAAATCTTAAGGTCGCAACTGTTTGCGACTTTGGTACCACGTTTCCCAGCGCTGGACTACGTACGAACTACGAAGTCCTGTCTTTCATCGTTTCTCCTCGCTTCATAGCATTCTTTCTAACCAATAATGTCCGTGGTGGATTGGTGTTATCTCTGCCAATAAGACCCCAATCTCATTTGTACCATACCGTTATATTTATAACCGAGAGAACAATAAGCAAAAGTGTCTGCTGTGCTGTGATAATACCCACACTTCTTTGTTGCAGATAGTCTGTGGTATCGGCAGTCTGCAATTCGTATTGCGTGGGTTGTGCCTGCATTGGGTTTGCATGGCTGGTATCATGGCGCCTGCTAAAACAAGAAGGTCTCCGTCAGTTTGGCTGATCGGGCAGACTGAGAAAGAAATATTGGGATCAGGGCTCCCAACAAACGGAGCTGTGCTTAAAAATTTCATATATCACCACCAAGAGATGAAGCACACAGTCATGGACAGCGCAGCGCTCACAATCGACGCCACTCTGGCAATCTGGGAGAAAGCTCGCATTCCTGCGCAGCGTAAGGATAACTGCATGCGCAAGCTTCGCAAGCTCTTTGAGGACTATCGCGACTTGAGAAAGCGCCGGTTATTTGGGGGCGACAGTAGCAAGTCCAAGATTATGCTGTTCAAGAGCGATCTCGACGACCTCTTCGACGTGTCGCAGAAGGATGCTGTGACTACCATGTCCAATGAAGAGGACAAGCAGTTCCTCAGCATGCAGCAGCAAGACCCGGCCAGCTCCAGTATGTCTGGGATGGACAAGTGTCTGGCGGAAGTGGAGAACCGTAAGCGCACTAAGATTGAGCGAGAGGCCGCGCACAAGGCAACATGTGCGGAGAATGTCAGAGAGACTAACCTTGTCGTTCCCTCCACCTCTGTCATCACTGAGGACAAAGGAAGTGCGTCATCTGAAGAGACTGATGACGATGATGCCGGAAAGGATGACGTCTTCCAACCTCCTTCTACATCAGCGTGGAGGACCAAAGGTATGGAGACGAGGTCAGATTCGAAGATGCGGACCGTAGTAACGAAAGCTGTGGCTGCCTCGCTGGACCGAGTGAACCTGGCAGACCGTGGAGCTATGTTCGTTGTTGGCGCTGTTACACAGGCACTCGGCTACGACCTGGATGACGTGGCGCTCTCTAGGAGCACGATCCGACGTGCCCGGATTGCCACCAGGGAAGAAGAGGCCGCAGCTGAGCAGGAATGTTTCACTCCGGATGGCCCGCTACTCCTCCACTGGGACAGCAAATTGCTGCCAGATATCGACGGCAGCAGCAAGAAGATTGATCGGGTAGCCATCCTTGTGACGGGTGGTAAGACGGAACAGCTGCTAGCTGTCCCGAAGATCGGTCGCGGCACAGGACAGCAGCAGTGTGATGTCTGTCTCTGCGCGCTGGAGGACTGGCGGCTGAAACCAATGGTCCAGGGCATGGTCTTCGACACCGCAAGTGCAAACACCGGACTGAAGGCGGGTGCTGGCCCGCTCCTCGAAAAGGCGTTGGATAGAGATATGATTTGCATTGGCTGTCGTCACCACGTGTTCGAGGTGATGTTGTCTGCTGTGTGCGCCGCCTGCCTGGGGCCGACATCGGGCCCTGAGATGAAGCTGTTCAAGCAGTTCCAGGAGGACTGGGCCGTCATCGATCAATGTAACTTTCAGCCAGCAGACGACGAGCTCTTTGTTGGCATGATGGAAGGCCTCCGACAGCAGATGCTGCCCTTCTTCGCGGAAGCGATGAAGCATAAGAGTACGAGAGAAGATTATGATGAGCTTCTCCAGCTAAGCCACCTTTTCCTAGGTGGATCCTCTGACACTGACGTGAGCTTCAGGGCTCCAGGCGCTATGCATAACGCCAGATGGATGGCGAAGGCCACATACTCACTGAAGATGTTCCTCTTCAGGGGCAGACCAAGCTGACGAAGAAGCAGACAACTGGACTGACGAAGGTCAGCCTCTTCGTTTCGCTGGTGTACGCGCGCTACTGGCACGAGGCCGCAATGCCAGAGAAAGCGCCCCTCAACGACCTGCAACTTCTCGCGCTTCTACACGAGTACCCAGATTCCGAAGTGCGGAAGGCGGCGATAGACGCGTTCTCCCGCCATCTGTGGTCGTTTTCGGAGCATCTCGTGCTACTGGCACTATTCGACGACCGGGTCGACGACTGCACGAAGGCGGCCATGGTGCACAACCTCGCTCGACCACCAAAGCCTACAGCTCCGAAGAGGCTGTCGAAGAAGACGTTCAATCATCGTTCACCTCTCGAAGACCACGTCACAAGCCGATCACTGCGGATGTTTGATCTCCTGTCCGTCAATGGCCGAGAAGAGGCGAAACAGTTCCTGTCGAAGTCACCCGCCGACTGGCCTGACGACGCGAAGTACCAGGCGATGAAGGTCAGGGCGAAGATGATCAAAGTCGTAAACGACTGTGCTGAGAGGGGCATAGCACTGGTGCAGAAGTACAACGCCTCGCCGCTAACCAAAGACGAGAGCCAGCTGCAGTACCTGCTCCGCCTGGTCAGCAAGCACAGGAAAGAGATGCCAGTGCCGAGCAAGAAGGCTCTCAAGATGCAAGACGTGTAAGACGAGGTACCGAAATGTCAGATGCTGCGATGTAGAGATGCTGGTATGTGACGCAGGCTTGTGCGAGTATAGGTCAGTGATCAAAGAGCGTCGTCCAATGCTTAAGGAGTACGTCATTTTTCTTTAATACATCTGTGTTACGCCCGTTTGCTATTTTTTGCGCGAGTGTGCGAGTGTAGGAATAATACGCGTGTGTATAAGGTCTGAAACAATAGACGGAATATCCAAAAGCCAAGCGAACCACTAGGGAATAATATTCGAACATAATTTGTTCTCAGTTGGTTACCAGTTCTCAGCTGCCCCAGGCCCCATTGCTTTATACTTACCGGTCAGATGCACTGTGCACAAAGACGTGCATTTTGTTGCGACCTTAAGATATTGTCCGATCATTCCAAAATTTTGCATGGATATGCATATTGGTGTAAGGAATAGGGGCAGCCTTGAGGAGCAGAACATTTCCAGTGTTTTGGAATTTGGACCACTCTAATTTTTTTTTAATTTTTACAAAATAAAAAAATTTTTTCCCCATTTTTCCCTTTTCTTCTCGTGGTGCCGGGGGAACATGATCGTAGATTACATAAATGAAGCAAAAGGAAGAGGAGTGTTTTCATAGCGCATCGTCGTGGAGTAGTAACATTGAAAGCAAACATAGTTTCTAAAATAGTGACTAGGGTCTTGTCAAATATAATGAGGAGTGTCGTGGAAAGCACGTGTATAATTGCCTTTGAAATTAAACGGGTTCAGTTAGAGGAAGACTTGTTGGTTCTAGCTTGCGAACTCTACCGGATGTTTTTAATTACTGCGAACGTAATGACTTGGACAAATAGGAGAAGCCGGTTTTGGTCGGAACAGCTAAGCTTTTCGTTTTTTTTATAGAACACTACACGAGGC
Source organism: Ashinkailepas kermadecensis (assembly GCA_034440615.1). Lineage (NCBI taxonomy): Eukaryota > Metazoa > Arthropoda > Thecostraca > Neolepadidae > Ashinkailepas > Ashinkailepas kermadecensis. The sequence continues at coordinate 4,202 of JAOTOM010001783.1, read as the reverse complement.
ATTCCAGCCGTTGATGCGTTGATTAGTACCAGTTTTTGCCATATCAGTTTTTGTAAGATATAATGGTGTATGGGGTACGCCCGCCAAAGGGCGTACCCCATCGCCCATGGGTTTCACTATCGACCATGCATCTAGTGAAGTTCCCTTTACCCATTTAAAGTCATGTAATTTTCCCAGAGGCTCATTTGATACCAAAATGACACGATTATCTCCGAATTACGAGTCGTTTTAGGTAAAATGTGGCATATTTAACAGCGTGAAGCACGGAAGAGGTCGTACAATTAGTAGATGGTACGAATTGGTTTTTATAGGAAGCGTATAAAACCATTAGGTCTATATTTTGCTTGTGCTTGCAGTGGAATTATGGTATTACGCTCATGTAGTACTCTCTCCGGCCCAGGGTGACGCACTCTCGAGATCCCCGCCCCACGTCCTCAGGTTTTTGCGGATAGCTGCCGAATGAGTAGACACAGATACGAAACTGTAGTACCTTCATATACATCTGCTTTGCATATCTTGAACAAATTTCGGGCCACGATCGTTGGTCATTGACTCAAGACGAGTCAAATAGAGAAATATTCCCAAACCTTTAAAGAGCCATCATTCGGAGTAATTACAAAATATCAACGCCACGCCCAGACCATGCTCTTCTTTCATCAACGCGTACAACTGTGGGTAGTTAGGGGCGTTTGGAATCGTTTGGAGGGGCACCGTTTCCTCGGATAGGAACAACTCTAAAAGTCCATGGGGGGCACCTTAGACTGACAATTTGTTGAGCCGGGGAGGCTGAATGGGTACACCGGTACATATTAAAAGGGCATCTATTCCTCTCAGGAGGATCTTTTCTTCTACTAAGACGTACCTATTCCTCTGATAGAGACATCTTTTGCTTTAAAAAATATGCTAAGCGGGTGGGGGACATAGTGCATTGCAGCCTATCGTGGGTGCTTTTTCCCGGTCAGAGAGTCGCCACACTTCCATGGATGGGGGTACATGCCCAAGTGTCCTTCCCTCTATATCGCGCCTCTGGTGCGCAGTAGCCCCGTGAAGGTGGGCAGCGTCATCTCGATCTCTCCAATATACTTTGAGAATGTGACAATTTTGCAGTGGGCATATTGGCGTCAACATTTTGCTTGCTCTTATTTCTAGACATGATAATGTTGCTCATAAACACGTTGACCTTCGTAAGCTGACATTGACATTGAGACTCACAGACATTGATAAGCGTGGTGTGTTCTTATATCAGCATACCAAACTATGGATAATGCAATATTATCCATAGAAATCCAGCTCAAACCGGAAGTGTACATTTTCTGTGCGTTTCGCGTGCGACTTTGTACAAAAAAAAACTGTCAGCTGAGCTTCTTCCTTTGCTTAAACGCGAAATTCCTGAAGGCCCGAAATTCCTGAAGGTGCTGCGCTTTTTTTAAAGACTTCGTGTGGCAATGGTACATCTGCTATAAATCGTATGAAAACATCGGAAAATTCCTCTGATTCAATTTGAAATTATACGAAGAAACCACGTGAAATACGCAGAAACCGGCGTGTCTACGTTAAATCTAAATGTATACGTGCACAATTACGTGTCCTATTGGAAGGCCCGAAAAAAACAAACGCGAATAGAAGACAAAAACAACAACAACCGAAACAAACAGACAACCGAAAATTAAATCGCTCGGGTTACATCTTGTTTCGATCTTCATTAGCGGGATACATTTTCGCACACAATTACAGGTCGATCCGACAAAATTTAGAGGTCGTTTCAAATGTCGCTTTATGTCACCCCAACTTACGAGGTGTATATCTATGGATCGGGGCCCACTGCAACGTTCTAAATAAGATAGCTAGAAAAATGACCTCAAAACATTATGTACAGTCAAGTTTCGTCTTTTTTTGTATGCCTACAAAAGTTGTACGAGTTACGATTACTAAGTTATCCGCTTGTGCTTGCACCACGGCGCGATGTCGTGATCACATTCACAACGTATGCCCCCAAAGTCGGCACATGAAGTGAGGTTTCCCCGGGGCCAAACCGGCTGCCGATATCCATTGTGCCCAACAAGAAGCGAAGCTGTCCGACTTTATCCATGACCGTTATTGCACACTTTTTGTCATGCGCAGTGTACGTTGTCACTACCTAGAACGAGGGTCTAAAGCCAAGCGGATAACTTAACAATTGAAGCCATACAACATTCACAGGTTCACCAAAAACCGACGAAACTTCGACGCACATAATGTGCTAATGTCGTTTGCTCAGCTCTCTTGTTGTAAAAAAGCTGCTACGGGACCATGAACCATTTGTTTAAAACCCTTAAGCTACGTTGGCAAAAAGACTGCTTTTGTCGCCACCTCTAAATTTTGTCGGATCGACGTGCAATTGTACATGCATTCTTGCGTTGCCAAGGCTATTTGAAGTGAAATGCATCCAGAATGATTTGTTTTGCTTGATTGTTAGGGCACACCCTAGTGCACAAGGGACGGATCTAAAGTTGTTCATGTTCAATTATTGCTACTGTCTATAAACTAATGCTGTCTGTCTATATAAACTAATACTGTCTATAAAATAAACTAATGCCTCAACTATATCAACTATATTGGTCATGCCTAGCTGTACTATTTTCCCCACCAAACGTGCCCGTTTGTTCTGCAAATGACGTCAAAACGTACGAGAATGGTAGTGTATGATAATTATCCTCTTTTTATCCCGAACGTATTTGATGTCGGATCACGAAAATTTGAACACAAAAGTGTTTCATACAGTTTTCAGTCACCCTGCAGAATTACTGTTCCTAGCATTCATATCTAACGTCATATTCTGAGGGCTTTCGCCTTTGTCCTACACCTACCCTTATTTAACATTTTCCAAACATCTCTTAGACTAATGCTGGAGTTAACTTGCGCGCTGCCTGTCTGCAGCACTTCTCAGAAATCATATGTGGCTCTGGAGGTTCATCATATTGGTGCTTCCGCTTGCCAGATAAGTTCTTCTGTGCTTATTGCTTTTTCACACAGCTATTGGATCAGCTATGAAGCTGAATGGACTCTTACAAAATGAATCACAGGTTGTGATATTACAAATTCCTAAGATTTATAGCTGCGTGCATCTCTTAAGACTGATGCTGGATTTAGCTTGCGCTGCCTGTCTGCAGGACTTCTCAGAAATCATAGGTGGCTCTGGAGGTTCATCATATTAGTGCTTTCGCTTGCCCGATAAGTTCTTCTGTGCTTTATTGCTCCTTCACACAACTACTGATCAGCTATGAAGCTGAATGGAAAATTCCAACCCTCACAAAATGAATCACAGTTTGTGATATTGCAAATTCCTAAGTTTTATAGCTGCGTGCAACGATTCCGCGAACTTGTTTGGGCGACCCATAGTGAATGCATTCTCACTGAACAAATACATACAAAATCATACCGTTTTATCAGCAGTTGTATAATAATTGGTCATTGGGCAGTCCATAGAGCCCACATTTGTATCTTCGAATTATGAGCAAAAATGCCGACGTCTCACCGGTGTATATTTGTATTGCTCGTGAGCTCATCTCCGAAACTTCTGGATGGTCACAACCGGTAATTTATAGTGTATGCAGACATATTTACCTTTCGCCCTCCATATCATGGTTTTGCTTTCACTTTCACTTATTAATTCATTTGCTGGATAACCTTCACATTCAGTTGTTATTGCACTCTTGTGTAGAAGACAACATTTTGTGGAGCGCAATTGCGACGAGTGAAACGTTATGTTTCGTACAGCACATGACCAAAACCCTAATGCCGGAGTTGAGAGTCGCTCGTGTAACCAGCGACGACTTCTGGGAACGAATACGAGCTGTTTGAAACCCGTTGACTTCCTATATATTGCAAGCGCCTGACGAATTCAACTCCAGACGAATGCAAAAGGTGGTCGACAACGATGGCGGATGGTCACGACATTGGGGCCGCAGAAGCAGCCATTCATTGTTCCAGTGTTGAAGTATTGATCTGCGTTCTGTGTGTTCCTCGTCTTGTCTTTGTCAACGAAACAGGTATGCATAGTTGCAATGTCCTCATGGTATCTTATGCAGTTTTCGAGATACAAGACCATTTGATGTTGCTCAGCATATGGTACCATTGATTTTATTGCGCACTGAACCTGATAATGCAAAATGTATTCGTCTGAAAGAGCGCATGAAAGGTCCGAGGTAACAGCGTGTCATCTA